>JAHWFP010003683.1:253048-266842 GCA_023313725.1 Lithobius niger
GTTATCGTTTTTGTGAGGTCTTTCCAGGGTGCTTTGTCTTTGTTATCCTTTTTGGTGTGGTCTTTTCGGTGTAAGTCGCCAGCTCGTTTTGTGGCAAGAAAACAAATATTCTTGGTTTAAGTTGTAAGTTTCAGTATTCACTGAAATGCGGACCACTGTCAAAGAAAATAAAAGTGTCCACACGCAACGTTTCGTATTATTTATGTAAGACGCAAAAACCAAACAAGATGTGCTATAAGGACTGACCATTCAACCTGGTCTTCCCACAATCAACCGACAAAACAAGACACAAATGCACATTGTGTAAAAGCTGGTTACACTACATGGCCACGCAACCAAAAAACGCCAAAAATGTGCATTATGTTAACAGCTGGTACATGCCCGCACTATATACCAACATATACGCCAAAAATTGTGCATTGCGTAACAGCTGGTACATACATATTCGCATAACCGACATACGCTAAAAATTCTGCATTCAGTAACAGCTGGTACATTCCCCGTAATTGACATAAACCAAAAAATGTGCATCGTATACCAACTGGTACATGCCCACACAACCCACATAAGCCAAAAAATGTGACTGTGTAAAAGCTGGCACATGCGCATGCAACCGATATACTATCAGCCAAAAAATAAGCTTTGTGATTGCTGGTATAGCCAGGCAACGGAGAAAATTAAGCGAGAGCCAGCCACAGACGAACAGCACAGCATTTAGGGCACTTTTGTTGGAACGGATTTCTTTCTTTCTGAGCAAAACATTTTACCTTAAAGTGGCACTATCACCGATTGAAAAGCGAACCAAAATACTATGGCGCCATCTAGCGGCAATGATATTGTTAACCTTTACAGCTTGCTCCCAGTTGCACCAGGACGTACCAAATTTTCACTCAATAATTAGGGAGGTCATGGCTTGTTTGGTTCGTTAAAAAAAATGGCGTTGTGCATTCCTTCGCTTGATGCAAGCAAGTGCTAAATAGTACTCGATGGCGACAGATGTTGCCAGATAGATGTTGCCTATCTGTCAATCGGTGTCACTTTAAGATGTAGTGAAATTAGCCCTTGATGACGTCACGAAATCGAAAATGGAGGGTACGGTAGCTTTCTAGCCTACGTCATTACCCCGTTTTCTACCCCTTGCTAACATGTTTACCAAAAGGCTAAAGGGATCCAACCATGACCTGTTCACAATGGCAGAAATCTGTGAGTAGGATGACACAGCCCACACCTCCAGACTTCCCCTGACATGCAACAAGTTTGCTGACGATATTTCTTTGGCAGAATTTGCCGAGGAATCAAAAAAGAAAGCCTCAATGAAGTCTGCTTCTCGCTTCACGCCTTAACGCCTAGAAAGCGAAAAATGGGGAAGGGGGTTTAGGATGGCAGAGAAGGGGGTAAAAGAAAGGCGAGAAGGGCAGCACAAACTCCTTCATTCCCCTCAATCCTTGCTGCCCATCAATGCACAAATCCGCTTACTTTCACTATTGACTTGATGTACAGAATAGCACTTCTGCTCCATAATCGGGTGTCGCCCATTGGCTGAGTGAGTGAGGGACTGGAAAGCACAGACAGACCCGACACGGACAGACAATGAAAACAGCAGTCGGATTAATGGAGTCATGACGGCCATGTCCTCCTCCTCAGCAGGTGGCCCACTCCTCATCAAGTCTTGCAACTCAGCTGGCGGGAGATCCAGGCCGGGGAATGGCTATATGGAAAATAAAGCAATTCGATTACAATAATAGTCCAAAACACCTCATCCCCGGGAAAAAATTCCGAAACCCCTAGTTTAAGAAAAAAGTCCCCCTCTCAAGAGTGCCGTACATTGCGGCACTTGGGGCAAATGCCCTTCCCCTCCCCCCTGTACGAACCTAAAGGATCTTACAAGAACTTACAAGTTCTTATATAGGACGCTCACATGGGAGAGATTAGGAAACCAGACGATTCGATAGTAAAAACAACATGGAGAGACAACGCAGACAGTTTTATCTGATAAAATACCGTGTTCTCGTTTTATCTGTGTTAAGGAGACGTGATCGGCTGATCGTCGGCTGATCGGCTGATGACGTAGGCTCGTATTAAAATAACTTTAAAGTGGAAAGTGAAGTGTGCCTAGCCAGTCTTTCCGATGGACGAAAGTCAAAACTACATTATAAATGATAGCTTTCATTGCTAATTTCATTACGATAGCTTTCGCAGCACAGTTCAGTCCGTCACATGGTTTTGTAAACTTGATCCTTTACACAATTAACAACGGCAACAACAAAAAAGTTCGGGTAACGGACTTAAAAGAGATGCGTGCACCAATCACAGAGGCTATCAGTTTTGTGAAGCTCCCAGTGACTGAACGTACTTAACAATACCTTGCGGGAAATTGAAAATCGGCCAAAATAGGCCTAAAATCTAAGACTAATCCAAAACGCTAACAAATTGTTAACCTTCCCCCTTTAGATTGTATAATAGAGATCGTTGTTGCAGTGCATGATAGAGGTATCCGCCTCAACAGTGATGAAGTGTACAGAAGACTGGTTGCGACTAGGGAGTTGCTGGCCCCACTTGTTTAGTAAAATATTTTTGAGTTGTTCTTCTCTATGACCGAAACAGCAATATGATGGCTTTCATTGTTACCTATTTTTTTTATATAAACGTTTAAAAATAAGCAGTAATTTACGTACACATTGCAATTAACAAACCATTTAAGGTAGGGACTATTTAAAGAAATGTTGACTGGTGGCTATTCACGCGCAACTGAATTTGAAGGACAAATCCAAGGTCATTTAAACTAGCATCATTACATGTCCCCCGACCCATAGTATTTGTATGTATATTTTCGTGGTTCTTCTCTTAGTAAATTTGGAGTGGCAGTAGGCTTCCTCATACTTTTCCACCACCCTGTATATGGATGGATATTGTTTTTATTTTTAAACTATTTTTTATATGTAGGCCTATTTGTTTTTGATTTTACCAAGACTTGCATATACTTAGCCTTTACCATAGTGTTTATTCTTGCTCGCCACACAATTTGCAGCTCAGCATGTATTTAAATTTTTTCCCTCGCGTGGGTTTTTTACATATATCATTGCTTTTTTCCCAAAGGTACATGTACTCGCTTTGCCAGTGGTGTTTTTTTTTTAATACTTTTCTTCGGAATTCTTTTTTTTTTGGCAGTTCTGCACATACACAATATGTTTTTTTTTTAACATGTTTTGTTTTTTCATTAGTACCGTATCTTAGCTAATGTATGTAGGCTACATAGCTTTGACTTTCGTTTCAGACTACTTATTTTTTTTTCATTTTTGCATGCATTTAAATTGGTTTTTTTTATCACCTTATACTTTTCAATGATTTTTTTTTATTGTTATTTACTGCGTTTTTGTTCCTGTGCAACCATTCTTTTGGTGTACCATGCCTTATGCCTACAACGGGCGTCTCAACTAAAATAAAATTAAAGTTATTAAATTTTACTTGTTAAACAGTGTTAACCAGCACAATGGCAGCGCTAAGGTTTAGCACGTAGAAGAGGAGAATAAATGTTTACTGGATTCGAGGCTAGTTTTCGTTTTCTTATTATGAACGCTTTTAAAAGCAACCGTTTCGCTCGTGAAAGCCTCATTATCCTTAATTGAAGCGTTACTTCCATCCAAAGTTGTTTTCTTCTTGTTGCTGGCAAAGTAGCTTAAACATCATCACGAAAATTTTAACGGTCGTCGGTTATCCTCCTCCCCCCTCCCACTTGTGCATCCTGTCTTCGCCTAAATCGCCCATTTTATTGCTACTGTTCCCAAAGAAATAGCTGCACAGGTGGGCCGTCCGTGGTTTCCTACCTTGGGAAGAAGGTCATGGGTTCAATGCTGGCAGAAGTATTAATCATAACAGCAATTAACTCAGCGGTATTCTTATTTGCATTGAAATAAACTAACCTTGGGAATCAGTGGCTGAACGACTCGCAGTACAGTGCGTGCATATCTAGAATAGAAAAGGCGTCGCTGGCTTTATAAAGTTTTTCTGTCTGTTAGCCTGTCTGTTACTCAATGGCGGATCCAGTGGTGGGTTGGGGGTACAGTTGCAGCTAAATCCCCACGTTCCAATTTAGGACTAAAGACGCCGTTATTTTTTTTTTTTAGCTGTATTTGTATCCAGTGTCTCTTGCAGCTAGCTCACGACCGGCTCCAGATGCTAGCCTTCAACCAGTATGGTTATTGTTGCTGCACTATTTGTACTACACCTATTTTGTGTTCCTCTTTTTTCTCCTAAGTTTCTACGTTCGTTTAATACTACGGTACACAAGTGACACTGAATAAGGTGCTGACAGAAATGCGTTACGGGTAATACGATAAATAAGTCGTCAACAATGCGGATTACCGTCTCTCCAACGTACGAAGGGTCCTCCATGTGACATAGACGCCTGTTAATCCCTAAACATAACAAACTCTATTGAAAGGGACGAGGCGCATATTCAATACAGTACACAGCATTATCAGTTACAGATCTAGGCAAAGGATTGGAGAGGAGGGAGGGAAGAGAGAAGTGATGTTCGGTCCCCGAGATGGAGATTGCGAGAGGGGTTGAAGGAGAAGGTGGGAGGGATGTTGCTGTCTATTTCTACTGCCGTAGATATCACGTTCGTTTTCACGGGCGGGTTTGAGAGTAACAAGGTTTACATGGTCAATAGAAGTGCAGTTTAGGTAAGGTGCTTTTGAAATGGGCATATGCAGAGTCTTGGCGATTTTCATGTACACTTATTTTCAGACTTGGGTAAATAAGTCTGAAAAGAAGTGTACATGAAAATCACCACGACTCGCATATGTGCGTTTCAAAAACACCTTACTAAAATACACTTTCTATTACGAACACACTTACGATCCTTACGTAATTTCTCTTGGTACCAGACGAATTCTCTAGGTAATTCTCTAGGAGAAATTACGTGGGGGTAGTAAGTGTGCCGCCACTGTTTGCTAGGCATGCACCAACATCCCAATACGCTCGGAAGTGTAAACATGAATAAACATTCGGCTACATGAATAAAGAGGAATCGCGTCCAAGCCACCTCCATAAAGCGAATAGGTTTGATGTCGCTTGAACCGACAATGCCACGAACGGGTGTTTAAAATTCTCATTGAAGCGACCAGGATGCAATACACAATCGCATCCCTCTGAAGCGTTTCGAAGCGGTTATATAAAACGTAATAATTATCTGCTTTGAAGGCAAAGACCAAAATAGTCCATTTCTCAACTTTATTTGCAGTCTTTTCACATTATCTTCTCGCGGCAATGCGAGGCTGCGAATCAAAATTAATGACAACTATTTCTGTTTCATTCAACAAGTCTTAAAGTGTGCGCGGTGTATCTTGAGTCCTGCAAATATATTGTGAGCGGCTACGTCTTCCTGGATGGGGTGGCTTTAATCGATGGCCGCCATTGTTTTTGTAACCATCTTGGCTATCAACAAGGCACTCTGCTACTGAAAACGTACAATCGATTATCTGTTTGTTCTGCGGAGAAGGCCGCGGACACTATAGTCAACAAATAGCTGTATAAGCTACTGAAAAAGAATGGAAATCAAACGGAGGTAATTGCCAGGAAAAAGAAGACCAGCTAGCTTCCTTGCTTGGTGTTAAACAGAGACAAGATGAGGCATTACTTTTTCCTTTGTTCCGTACTTACCGCGAACCCCTGAGATTGTTAACGTTTAAAAAATGCAAATTTCCCTTATCCGATTTCCGATTTTTCCCTCTACCTTTCAGGAACCGCCATTCCTTGCTACCTTATTTTTTGCTGATGAATTTCGTCTTCCCTATTTAAATAGTAGACAAGACAGTGTAACTATTTGATCAGTTAGTTGAAAACGTGTTTGTTTTGTTTTGTGCTGTTAATTTCTAAATTCTCTGTTATTCGTTACATACAGTATAATGTGGGCCATTACAACACGACCCAGATCCATGACGTTGGCACATTTAAGACGAAAGATACACCTGTCATAAGTTGAGAAGATGCGTTTGCATGAATGACAAGTGGAGATGTGACAGTTGCTTTCGTCCTCTAGTTAAGAACCACAGTACCTTTGACCAGTGGTGTTTTTGTTCTGACGCTGTTTCGCCAATACGATGTGACAGGCGACCCATGCAAACACGAAAGCGATTTGAATCAGGGGCAGAAACTCGGATAGGTTACAGTGGCACACACTACTACTGCTACCCCTCGGAAACTACAGGTTTCAACCACAACAAAGAAGCCGCTGTACTATCTTACTCGAGACGAAGTTACAGTATCACTAGTTCATTCAGCTGAAAGGCCCCCAGGTTACAATGCTGTAGATGAACAGATTTTGTAACAGTAGTGCCACATTTGGTAACGGTCGACTGCGGATTGGGATAATGCCAATGATGTCTTGCGACGTACAGATCCTCTGACACAAGCAGTAATGCAAAATGACACAATTGGGTACAGAGACAGCTCCAGCTGAGTGTCACCATCGTCAGGTATAAAGGAAAATAGGAAATAATGCCATCAGCGAAAAACATAATAGAATAACGTAGTGCAGTAAGCCACCTTTATCTATTTACGTTTCGTTAAGTGGCGTGACCCGAATTCTAACCAGAGAAGCACTTCATCACCAGATCACTACCACCGCTTTTACTGATATGGCCACTCGTCCACTGGCACAAAAATAACTCACCGAACACGTTATTAAGTTAACAACCACGGCCAGGACTCCTTTCGGCCGAATGTGCTCTGTCGTTGGCAATAGAGAGGAAATACAAATCAAAACACATTCACAAGGCTCAATTGCCTACGACTGAGGCTCAATTGCTTCTCCACTGCCTAAAACTGAGCACATTCGGTAGAATGGAGTTCTGGTCACGGTTGTAACCTGAAAGGGGGATTGCCACCAAATGACAGCCTGCAGCTTCTATAACCATTTACCGATATCTAGTTCTGACTAACCCTTACATTCAACAAGAGAAGGAACACACAAACAAACAAACAAATAAGCCACGTGCCGCTTTAATTATTGAGGGTAAAGTTGGTGCATTCACGTGCACCAGGGAGAAAGCGGTAAAGTTAAGCCAAACTTAATCACGGGCGCTTTTTTTCTATATATCGACTGTTTTGAAATGCAGATTTTGAACGGCTAGATGAGCGCCATCCAGTGACAGTGATATCGTTAACCTTGACCGCTTGTTCCCTGGTGCACGTGGAAGCACCAACCTCAATAACTAAGGAGACACGCGTGTTGTTTGTTGTGCAAAAAGAAATTTCTTTGCGCGTTCCTTCGCTTGTTGAATTCAAATGTGACATAGAACTAAATAATGGTACGGCGCTATGCTGCATTCTGTTATTCAGTGAATAGTCACCTTTTAATAGCGGGTTCAGTAAGTTATCTTTATGCCAGTGGACAAGTAGCCATATCGCCATATGACAGTGATCTGATGGTGGACTGGTTCGCCTTTTTGAATCCGAGTCGTGTCACTTGCATGAAACATAAGTGCATAAAGGTGGCCTACTGGACAACGTTGTTCTAGTGCACGTTTTCACTGACGGCTTATTTCTAAGTTTCCTTTATATTATATACAGCGATTTATGACTAATTATTTTAACCATCACCTGATGACATCTGCGAAAAAAAAAAAAGAGATTCCGATTGGGAGTCGAACCAGTACCGGACCAAGGTCTTATAAAAACATAACGTCGGTCTTATGATTTATTTATTCCGTGAAAGTTGGGCGAACCGAAAATTATGTAATTTATAATGGACCACCAAGAAGGTGTAAGTGATAGAATTTCGAATTAATGATTATAATTCTTGTAACAAAAATTATCATCCGATGCAAAACGACATAAAACAGCCATGTTTCTATTTGTGTCATTCTTGTCGTTTTCTAAATTGAATATCTATCGAACAGTGCAGATATTTTTTCCGGTAACCTACTTTATTTCAGGTCTTGCGCTGGTTACTTACTACGCTTGATATTTCTGTCTTTGAACATACTGTACGGTGCCGAAATGATCAATGATTTACAGGAGTGGACCCAAATTTGTAGTGGCACACCAGGCGCTTGCCATCACCTCTCAAGTCCACTTAAACTGATGACAAGTACTTTTCTAAGAGTCCTTCAATTCGCTGCTTCATCCAAAAGATCTAAATCTTTATAGAGTTTAGCTACCACTCAAGATAAACCATTCTCTAGCAGGATCGTGGACAGATACTCCAAACTGAAGCAACAACAATTCAAGAGGAGTCCACCATCTTGTTCACCCAAAGATTGGATACAGATAGCATTGAGCGTTGCCTGCACCAGTCGAGTTGTCCCGTTAGGGAGCAACTTGTTACATGACTAGGGATCTAACAGAATTGGAATTTACCTGACTGATCTACGTTTTTAACAAACACTAGCCATACCGTTCGCATCGCTCACTCTATCGGCGTCGATCCACGCTTCATATAATTTAGTTGATTTCTTTCTGATTAGTTTGCCAGATCAAACTTTGACGTTATGAGCAGTTTACACAACCGTTTTTAGCCTATTAGAAGGCCAACAATTAAAGTTACACCAATGCAATAGGCCTACTCGAAACACAAGTTAACTATCTTTCGTTTAGCGCTGCTATCACCTTTGTAGGTGCACGCAGATAGAGTAGAGGTGCACACACCTGAAGTAGAGGTGCACGCACACACATCGTACGTTATTAATGATGCAGATGGGCATTTTAACTTAAATTCAGCAATACGTTTCAATTTCCCAATGGGTTCCACCGACTAAGACTTCAAACGTTAAATGAAATATTTGAAAATTGTGCAAGCAACCTTCATATATTTCATTTAACCTTCGAACTATTACTCGGTGGGATTAACTTAGTGAAAGAGCTTGGCGTTTAATAACACGACTTCATACGGCCAAAAAGCTTGGCGGGATAGATTCTTATTTTGTTTTGGGATAGATTCTCTTTAGCTATAAACTAGCTAACAACACGAGATTCGTCCCTGCTATAACTCAGTTGAGTAGGGGGATGTGTCGCTAATAACTGTATGCGCTAATGAGTTAACGTGCAAAAAAGATGCCCCTATCCTACTTTGAAGTGAAACGGTATGCAGAAAATTCTTGTTTACACTGTTAGTTATTAATGTTTAACTTCATTTGTTAAGTCTGTTTGTAGAACTTTAACTTATTAGCAATTTCAGTAATTAATTGCAATAATGTTATTGCCACTGCCACACAAACAAACTTTTGAACATTACATTAAATCTCTTCCCCACCCCCCTCCTTCCCCAGTCTACATCACCCTGAATGAGGTACGGCACAAGTGAGCGGAAGAGCTTTGACGCTGTCCTGTTCGCGTGGCCGTTTACACGGCAGACAGAAGAGGGCAATTCCGGGGCAAAGATAATACGACACAAATAGCAGGATTGCAGTAAATTCATTGAGTGGTTCAAGTATAAAGGGGCAGCTGGACGTTGGGGGGTCATAATCGTTAGCACTCCTCAGTGCCCACGAACAAAAGTCACCCTCCACGCCTACATCCCTTCGTGCTTGTTTCGAGTGGCTGTCATGATCCAATGCCTGTCTGTATCGAAGGTAGCGTTCCGTTAGTTTGTTTATTTATTCTGTTAGTAGTCGTTTCCTTCAAGTTCTTGCACGAGTACTAACGAGGGTCCACTGCAAAAGGTCAACGGGCAAACAAGCAAATAAACAAACACTGCACGCGACCATACACACAAGCAGCCAAAATTTCCCCCTCTAAAACTTAACACGTATGTTTCAATGGTAACATAGTTTGCAATAGGCAATCACATCCCATCAAAACTAGACCGTAATTAGAAACTTATTTTATCCACAGCGGCAACTAACATTGCCACGTATTCTAGTGAACAGGATTTAAAATGCTGAAATAATTTAATAAAATTGATTTAATAAAATTGTAGGGATCATTACAGATTAAAGACGGAAAACCAAAGGCTCAACAAGAGTTAAATAAATACAGATGCAAACCTATATGCCGTTTGGACTTGTCACTATGGCTGAGCGGTAGGACCTCGGCCTTTGGTTTCAAAGGTCGTGGGTTCGATTCCCCGCACAAGCAGTCCGACATGCAAGTCCAAAAGGCAACGTAAATAGGTTTGCATCTGTAGTATTTATCATTACACAAGTATAAGAGTAAAATTTTCAGTGTTTAATGCACTTAGGCTTCTGCCTAAATATGGACTTTTATTAAACATCAAAATTAGCTGCGTATTAGATACAGAACATGCGTAACGTTTCACAGAATTCACAAGTTTTTTTTAGCCATAGCGGCCTCTGTGAATGCTGTGTGCTGGCAATGGCCCTGCATCAATAAATTCCACAGTTTGATGCTGATAATAAAACAACAGTGGTTTAATACAATCAAGCATAATCACGAAGGAACAAAGATCAGAAAGCTGTGTTACAAAACTCAAGAAATAATATAATGATAACTATGAATCGGCAACAACAAAATAAAAAACGAATTCCAGAAAATTCCTTAAGCTGAAGAAGTTCCTACCACAGCAACCACAGATTAGCAGCTCTTTAAACAAACAAATAATGTTCTCATTGAAATCTTTAGTTTACGTTAACAACTAAACGACTACAAGGATAATATTAATATTAAAATGCAACAAAGAATTCTTCTGGAAGAAAGGCAAGGAATGACCTTCCTGTGATCAGTAACGACTTTTGGAAGCCTTCTTTCTTTGTGTGAGCTTACATGAGCTTATACGGGCAGAGAAGCTTTCTGTTGTTGCAATAAAGACAATTAGCTGATACCACCGGCGTAACATACGCCTGTCTAGCTGGTTCCCGCATGCGCTTGCGAAATAGTTTACTGGATAGCATGAAATGAAAACGGTCGTCGGCCCCCCCCCCCCCCCCCGAACGACTGGTTTCATGGCTTCGGCTGGGTAAGTGTCAAATTTGCTGCCCCCCCCCCCCGAATGGCAGGAATAGGCCTAAAAGCTAAAAATTAGGTCTTAAATCACTTTGCCACGGCAACATCAAGTCTCCTCACCGTGTTGCATAAGTGAATATGTCTACTCTGGAACCCAACTCTCCGTTAGCTGCTATTAACGAAATTAAACCGGCAGGTAAAAAGTAGGCCTAAAATCCTACAATCTAAGACCAGGTCTAAAAGCTAACGCATTTGTAACCGGCAGTTGTGATGATTACTGCTTTTAGATCGGACAGCTGTTGGGCATTGGACAAGCACGTTACGTTGTCACTTTGTTTACCAATTTAGTAGACTCCTACTGACAAATTTGGCACAAATGGTGTTGAAGGGTCCCTCTCACAACAACACTCATTTTGGCCCCTCACTATAAATACACCCAAAACAACAGAAACACTTCGAAGAAGAGCAAGAAAGTTGAGGGGAAAACTTACATACAGTAACGACAACAAGAGGAGTCATTAATATCTCGTGTGCACGTCAGCTAAGTCCGAAAGGGCAGCAAAGATTTCCCCCCCCCCCTTCTTTTTGTCCGACGACTCAACGAGGTTTGGCTAGAAAGTTCGGCAAAAGTCACCACGCTATAGTCTGTTCCACATTATCTTTGCAGAAAACTGACTATATTATACCACGTTTCCTTCCACCAAGAGTGCAAAAACACGTAAATATCCCACTCGTAGGCTCTAACAGTAACTGGGTCAAGTCTTCAAGTGTGATATCCACTTTTTTTCCACTCGCCGTACAAGGAAACGTGCCATAAAACAGTCAGTTCCCTACAAACATAATGTGGAACAGACTATAACAAGATCCATGGTTGATCCATTTCCCGCAGTGTGTAGGATTAGGCTAACAACTCCCAGCCAGTCAAGATAAGACTAAGACCAGTTATGGGGTGCCTTTGAAAATTGACCTACGGAACTCGGGTTGCGAAGACACACCCTGTTGCTTGTACTAATCTCGTAGACCGTGTACTAATCCCTGATCTAGTTTAATCTTAGACTCTTGTCTATATATATTGCATTCAAATTACGATTCAGGTAGTAAACCAAGCAACTGAACAAACCATGCTCGCCGAGGTTGGTTAGTGAGGGTAACTTGGTAGGAGGCTAACACTGCAAACAAATCAACTTTCGACCAACCAAAAACGAGATAGAAACCAGGGAGGGCGTTGCATTTATTTGCATTAGTTCACTGTGTCACGTGGGCGAGTTTGTGTTGTGTTTTGGTGCTACAATTCTACAAATAAGCTTCAGAAAATAGAGAGAGCTTCAACGTATCTTAACAGCACGTACTTAAATAAATTCCTTTGTTGTGTTCCAAACAATGCTATCTTGCAGTTTATTAGTGTCACGTAAATGAGGGTCGATACGATGACGAATCGTTCTGGTGACGATTTTGGGTTAAAAATGACTTATGGACCCAATGAGTTACTTTTGCTTGATGCAATCGGGTTAATTTTCAAAAGCACCCATGATTGGTGAAGTATTGTAAATATGGTTCCCAAAGAGTAGGTACAAGTCAAAACCAACTTTGGTGGACTCATCAACCAGATAGGTCGCATCAACTACAATGGTAGGTGTGTGGGTCCCCCATTTACGGTACCTATGCTTCATATGTATGTACAATCAGGGACCTTCTACTACTATTGGGTCGGTCCATTTAATTCAACGCCTGTCCTATAATAAAGCTATTGCCGTTGTAAAGTATACACAGGCAAGATTACCCAAGAATGCCACAGGTGGTGACGTCTTTCCTCCCAAACAAATCCTCGAAGCAGACGACACTTGCTTTTTCGAAGCTAACAAATAGGTTTGTTTCAACTAGCAGTAGGTTTTAACAAAATGAATGAATAATTATGAAATATCTGATCGCATAATTTTTACTGAATGTGAGAATACACACTGCGCTATTAAAACAAAATGACAAGTGACGTCATAACTTCGAAACCAAAACAATAGCGACTTTCACGATGCCCGCTTGTAACGTTGCTCTCCGTCTGTTGACACTATACAACAAACGTTGCGTATTTTCAGGTAGCTTAATTAACTTTAAAATAATTTAAACAAATGAAGTGGTCTGGCTTACGTTTGATGATAAGTATTCGTTCGTTAGTCCAGTTTCGTTTCGATTCATCAGAAAAATCAACAACCAATGAGGCGCAAGAATCAGTAAAATGAGGCGAATGGGAGCATTGACGTCATACACATTTGAGATTTTGCTGATGCATCTCGCCAAATCTCGCACGGTTTCTCGCGCTACTCTGTAGTATTGAGTGGACCGACCCTACCAAAGCTCTGTATAATCCAAGGTCCATGTGTACAATTTACGATGAGATCACTTGTTTGCATGGTTATCGACCACCGAAACTGGTAATACAGACAGCGTAATGGAACCATTAGGGTTATGTTTCATTCCACACCATAAGTAAGCTTTTCATATGCTTTTACAGGGTTAGTGTCGATGATTTCCTCTGGACTAATTTTTAAAACATCATTTCGCATCGACAGGTTCCTAATTGTGTGGAAAACGAGCCATGACTAAAGTATGTTATTGAAAAGATTCAAAGACTTGTTCTTTAAACCACTTTGGCCCGAGATTCATGACATGATTCATGACGGAAGAATAGCTTTCGATATAAGGGACGCATATTTGCACTACGGCAGTTCGAGTCAGCATGTCCATACCCTTCACATCATCAACACGTGCGACATGAAAAAATGCCCCATGGTGCAAATACATTTTGAGAAAGTGGTTTTATTCACCGTATGACACTAGAAATAAGATGAAAATCTTTTAAAAATTTGTATGACAGGGAGAGTATTGGGGGGGGGG
>JAHWFP010003684.1:4684-36961 GCA_023313725.1 Lithobius niger
ACACAAGTTGTAGCGGCGCTGGTAGAGTGGGCAGACTGGAAGTGGAAGACTGGTTTGATTGTAGAGAGTCGGGCAGCACAATTGGTGGAAGGATCAGCACCTTAATCTTCTTGCCATGGATATCCTGTGTGTTGTGTTGTTGGTTTTTTTTTTTTGTATAGGGTCGCAAGTGACACCAAGAGACTAAGATGACGGCGTAGAAAACAGGAGTGCAAATAGCACAACCGCATGAGACGATGAAGGATAGCGGATCAGAAGAGGTTGCATAGTCTGTGATGTACAAGAGGAGGAATACTGCAGCAAAGGACAAGGAACGGGGAACGCTGATCAGAGGAGCTCGCTAACATCACGTGTGGCAGTGCAAGGGGGGCAGGTCTCGCCGAGTGGAGCATAGGCCGGAATGGGAGTATGTTGTAAGCGACAGAGTTGGTGGGTAGGGGCGGGATCGTTGGTTCGGACAGAAAGGGGTTAGTCAAAGGCAACTCTGGGTCCAAAGATTCTCGATCTGCAGTTAACTCGAGAACCTCTCTAATCCTAGAAGGATCAGGTTCCAAGGGGACCGACGGTATGGAGAGTACTGGGCAGACCAGTCCTCCCTTTGGTGTCCTCTTTGTTCTTGGCATGGCAGAGCGTAAATCGAGGCAGAATGTAAGTTGGAGCTAGTCCAACAGTGACCGTGTATAACGATGGTTAGAGAAGAAAGATGAGCCAGATCGCACCACCCGTGGTTTCAACAAGAAGGCTGCACAGTGAGATGCGCAGTGGGTAGCAATGCGGATGGATACCTTTCTGTGTGCAGCTCTCTGATCCGTGAAGTAGACAGTATCCTACCGGCAGTCGTCGTATGGTTATTGAGACGTTCCCTCCCCCCCCCCTTGCGTAGCAAGGACAGGGAGGAGAACGAGGATGGATCGTGGATCGTCAATTCATCTTGAACTGAGAGCCGGCCGCAGGAACGCCGGAGCAGCTTCATAGTTTCATAGTTGAGGCGTGGTGCGGACACTAGCAATCTGCCCCCTCCTCTCCTACGATCCTCTTGCTCATGAATGCGGCGTATGAGGAAGGAAGAGTGAACGTGGTTCGTGAACTTGCTCTGGATAGCGGACCGATCATACGACGGAATCGCAGGGAAAGCAGGTAGCCTCGGCGTGTCGCCGCAGTCGCCGTGAGGAGGTGGTGTTGGCCCGTTTGCGCATTGGTCACACTCGACTTACTCACTGTTTCCTTTTGCGGGGGGTTGACCCTCCTGAATGTTATTGGTGTCGGCAGCCACTTACGGTCCGGCACTTCCTTGTTCATTGTTGCCATCTTGATGGTTTTCGTCGTCGTTTCCATCTTCCGCATGACATTGTGCGTCAATTGGGCGATAAGTCTGTCCTCCTGTCCGGTGTTTTTCAATTTTTGCAGGAGGTACAGATGTATGACAAGATTTAGATTAGGGGTTTGAATAATATCTCTGTAATGTGTGGTGGAGTGGCAATCCGGACCACTGCACTGTGACTGAGGTTGGCGCTAATGACCAAGCTGTCGACGCGCCATTAAGCCTCATCTCCCCCCCCAGGTAGCCTCGTTTGTTAGGCCTCAAAGTGCAGCGTCAGGGAGGCTGCCGAGGCTGCCGTGTCCGTGAAGCGGATCGGGAAGGCTCAAGAGCGACCGCACAAGGTGATCGCCCTAGGAGAAAGATCGTACAAAGATATTCGAACTGGAAAGAAGAAGGAATTAGGATCATCGGATCGCTGGGCAGTCTGTGCTGAAATAGATGGAAAGGTGGTGATGTGGCTCAAATCCACGGACGCTGCGCAGAATCAATGCTTAGCGGGTGGCAATGCTGATTCGTCTATAGACGGTATCAGCATTGAGGGAGGTCGTATGTATCTGGTAACCGTCCTCCGGTCACCGAGATGTCCCCCCGCCACCCTGCGGAGTAGGCCAGGGAGGAGAATGACGAGCAACAAAGGAGCAAACCAGTCCGAGGAGGGGATCGGTCAGTCTAGGTGTAGCAAGGAACATAGTTGGTCGCAGGCTGAAGAGAACCGAGGGTGAGGATCGTTTGCCAAGCGGACCGTTGTCAGACGGATCGTTGTTAAGCGGATTGTCACAAAGTGGATCTTCGCCAAGCGGAACCAAGCTGTTGCCGATCCAACCGAAATGGACCACAAGCTGCCCCGGAGGGAGAGGATCATCGCCAAACCGATCGTTGTCAAACGAATCGTGGCCAGCTGGATCGTGGCCATGATCCGTGTCTAGTCCAGCCGGAATGATGCATGAGCCGCCCCGGATAGGAACCAAGAGAGCACCCCAAACACCGGATGATGCAAAGGGGACCAAGGAATGGCTTCCAGGGTTGGCAAACCGCAGAGCAGACAGTAGCTGGAGCGGTGACACGTCCCCCCCCCCCCCCCCTCTACCCTGTCTCCGTGGGGAGGGAGGAAGGATGAGCGCGGATTGTGAATCCTCCTTGGACGGTGAGCGGCCAAACGACTGGGATCATAGAAGATAGCAAGAAGCTCGAAGAACCGCTAAGCACCGGTCCCCTTTGGAAGGTCGGACAGAGTGGCATCCGTCTTGTAAGGCTGTAGAATCGGTGGAGCGGGCGGATCGTAAGAATCAACAAGAATGAGACGGATCGTCGAGGAGGACCGTACCAACGGATCGTTCTAGCCCTTAAAACAATTAGCGACGGAGGGGCCAGCCCAGCCAAGTTACCTGAACACTCCTGCAATATCAATAGATGGTGAGGAGCACACGGATCGGGACCGAATCGATGGCCAAATTCTTGAGGAGCGTTGATCTGGAAGAGCACCCATGTCACGTTGCAGAGAAAAAGACATGAAGAATGGAGCTGCCCCAGCACTGATATAGGAGGACTGCATCCGCGCATGCGCTGAGGAATCACTATGGGACTGGTAGGGAAGCCATCTTTCTTTCTCTGGAAGAAGCAATGAGAACCCTGGAGAGTGCTTAAATGAAAAACAGGTAATGGATATTTCAAGGCAACTAAAAATGGCATTCGGCAACCAGACTATGTCCTTCGTGATTGACGTCATTTAAGACTTGCCACTGAGATGACCGGTGTAGAGCAAATTCTTAGTCGAGGCAGCAATGAGCCAATGTGCCAAAAACTTGATGTAATATCTCTTATATGTATAATATATTATTAAGAGATTATTAAACTAAAAACATTGTTTACTTTGCATCGAAATACATGATATTCCCATCGAAATTACTAAAGATGGTGGAACCACACATGAGCATTCTATCCGAAGGAATCTTTCAGTTTATTTGTGTTTGTTTAATCTAATGACAAATTGGGGTTGTGTTTTATTGTTTTAGTCTAGAGCAAACAATTTTGCTGCTCGAATTTTTTTTAGGTCACTCTTTTTTAGTTTACTGTTACTGCTGCGGCCATTGTACCATGAAGATAAGTGCTCCGAAAGCTCGTTATGACAATATGTGCTGCAGTTTGATATTCATTTCAAAGTACTAAATTCGTCTCGCGCCGGGTGCATGCTGACCATTTCATACTACTAAATTCATCTCGAACCAGCTAGTGGGCGCTGGCCGCTAGTTGGCGAGCCAGCTTGGCCGCTACGGCAAAACGTGCTGGCCGACACCAGGGGATAATCATCGTGTATTATCCTCGCGTATTATCCTTCTACCCGCACAAACGACACTTCTTCATCGTGCCACTCCCTTAAGGACTGCACGACACACCCCTCCGATAGATGGAGCAAACACGGCCGCTAAGAATTTTTAGTATTATCCTTCTACCCACAGAAAATACCTTTCTTCTTCGTACTGCTCCCCTACGCAATCCTACTGTCGTGGGATAAGGACCTCACGACTCACCCCTCCCGCTAGAGGCAGCAAAGACGGCCACTAAGCTTTTTTTGAATGGGCAATGTGCAGTGAATTGCCCAGGGCTGGCTCTCATTCCGCACGCGTCCAGCGCGAGACGAATTTTGTACTGTGAAATCAGTATTAAGTTAATCACACGAAAGACTGACAGGTGGCGGCACGTTATGCACTCTCACCACTTTTTTTCTAACAAGTCAACAGCCAGTATGCCAAAACGAATAATTCTCTTGACCCACAGTCGCGTATTCTCAGCTGTATTTACCCGAAACTATCAAATAAAAACAACCGAAAATCTCAGGGGGTGGTTGGAAAATCCAAAGTCAAGTGCAACAGTTAAGAATTGGAGCGAATGATAATTTCAAACCAATATCTATAAACCGTGAGAACTTTCAGTCTTAACTAAAAAACGTATGATGGTCTTAGACAATTTGGTAAATCTCTTCATTTAAAGATGGGCTGCCACCAAAGTAACATCTGCATCATCTAGCCCTATTGAGTTCGCTCTCGCAGCAAGCAAAGGAATACACAGAGGAATACTTTTAAACACAGCAAACAAACCACGTGACTCCTTAATAATAAATAATAATACATAAAAATACTGAGACGATGCTCGAGGCATCCACCCACCCAAATTCCAAAGCGACAGATGCTTGATGGTGCTAG
Source organism: Lithobius niger (assembly GCA_023313725.1). Taxonomy (NCBI): domain Eukaryota; kingdom Metazoa; phylum Arthropoda; class Chilopoda; order Lithobiomorpha; family Lithobiidae; genus Lithobius; species Lithobius niger. The sequence goes on from JAHWFP010003684.1 coordinate 9,206, forward strand.
ATTCTCCAAACTTTCCGTTTGGTGGCAACCCGACTTTAAGGTAGCCAGTCTTGTGTTGATGGTTGAGCAGTTTTCGTCCTGTGGTATCAAATATCATGGTTTACTTCCCCTTCAAGCAGTCTTACATTTAAAGGGACACCCGACCTGACTTATAACATTCCGCGTGCCAAATTACAGCTACGTGCAGATCGTCATCCGAGCAATTGCAGTGCCAAGGTCAGCTGGGGTGGTAGCTGCGTTCCTCGCATAGCTGCTGTCTCGGTTGGCATTGTGAATAGTACACGAGACAGAATCAAGTCAACGATTGTGTCGTCACAAACCGAAATGATTCTCGTACTTTAAAATCACAATTTATAATTTTCTAGGCTAGTGTTTTATAATTTTGCTTCGGCGATCTATTGGAATAATTAATTTTAATTTTTATCGCATTAGTCTACTAGATTTTAGATCTCATGGCAATTATTAGAAAATTAGTAGATGTACACACAGAGATGAAACGTCATGATTATTGTGCGCGCGCAATGCATCATTTAGTGACGGGTCGTTCTTAAATATAGTTAACAATATTCAACAGAAAATCTCCTAGACGCCACATTTTAAAACTGTTTTTTAGCAAGGGAAACACTAACGGTAAGTAAATAGACCTTTGGGGCCGCACTTGATGTGGAGGATCGAGAAAAATGGTGCTGGGAGGTATGTCCCTGTACGTCCGAAAGACAATGGAAATAGGTTTAGATCTGTTTTAAATGCTACTTTTGAATGCAGGCGCGACAAGTTTCAAACTTGTAAGGGTTATTTCTATTATGTCCAGTGCTTCTGAGAGCTAGTCATAGGATGAGAGTATTATGTCAAGTGCTCCTGAAGCTTGTCGTAAGGATGATGCTATTATGTCAAGTGCTTCTGAAAGCTGGTCGTAAGGGTTATTTCTATTATGACAAGTACTTCTGAAAAACTGATCTAAACATACGGAATACGACTATCTTTATGTACTCGTTCATTGGTTTTCATTATTTAATTAGAGAATTGTTTTTATGCCGCCTTCCTCGATTATTCAACAATATTAGTTGGAGGCCTGTGTCTATGCAGAAAAGTGACACAGGGCACACTGGGTAACAAGTAGAGAATCTGGCTTGACTGCGCGTTTTCTGAGCAACTAATGTTTGCTCCCATTGAAAAAAATATGTATTCAAGTAACTCGCCTTTTCTGAGCATGATTCGTTAATGTGAATACACTACTGCAGCTTGAAGGCGGTGTTGCTATTTTGCAGTAGGTAGAGTTTTGGATACTGTATTCTAGAACTATTTTATTGATGCTGCAAACAGAGATGCTGTGCTGGAATCGTAATTCCTCTGTGGATAAGGGCGGGTTTATGCAACGACAGTTTTCCCGCTCGCTAGTTTTTACGCAGTTAAAGCTACATCTGATAACTGCTTCTTGCCTTTACCGGAGAATGCAGCTTTCGAGTTATCTATACATAGTAAACATGGCAATAACGCGGACGCAGATCTTCGCCTCGCACCTCATGACATGCGTGCAATGTGTCAGCGTCGATTTATGACAACAAGAAAACAATTTTTACTGCAGTACAAGATGACAAACTAATTTCTGAATGCCGGCATTCGATGGTTGTTTTCGATTCGATAACTCCGACATGTTAGATTTTGAATTCTCGCTTCGAGCAGCTATTTATTCTACCATCGTTTGATCAGTGCCAGAAGCTGTTCTTTGTGCGAAAACAGCAAATTTTGGAAATAGCGTGAAATGACAACAATGTTGTAACAATATTGAAAATTACTGTTGCACCTTGTTCTTTTTCCGTGCTGGTATTTAAAACACATTTAATTTGTTATCTATTACCGCATTCATTTAGTACACACTGCAAACTAATCGTAAATAAATAACAGTTGACTAGCAATTGCATTCGGCGAGTGAGAGGGTCTCGTCGCATAAACGCGCCCTAAGAGTGTTATACAAAAAAAAAGCATAGTCTGTTACGACTGTCAGATGGCAGGGCATAGTCAACCATGTGGAGGCAACGTTTGTTAAGAGTGTCAGCTGACAAGCCATACAAAAAAGCATTTAATATTTTTGCATGTCAAAGAATGTACTAAATCAGCAGGCGCATTAGGAGTAAGCATAGGACGCTGAAGTAACTAACAGGATGTGCAGCATCTGGCTCGATTGTTTTGATTTAGGACTTTTATTTAATTTTTGGTTTGGATTTCTGTCTGCTACGTATTCTGTTGGTTTAAGGCTTCTTGCTCGTTGTCCTTAGACATGATTAAGCATGAAGATAGAATAGATGACGACTTGGTACCTTGGGACTAAACAAAGAGAAAATGAATCGTTAGTTCAGTACTAACCTTTCTGAGTAACAAACTGGCAGTCATTCGTTGATTTTTTGGTAAAATTTGTACAAGCGAGTAAATGTCATACAAACGTTCCCTCCCGGGTTTGTGAAAGTAAAACTAAAAAAAAAAAAATAAGGATTTTATAACATTCATCAAACACGTTTCAACAATAATGTTTACAGAATTTACACGGCACCATAATATGAGTCTGAGTCGTCCTGTAAACAAACTTGCATGTGCCATCGGGTAAGAACACATGACATCCATTCTATTAGTATTTAAACATATTACTAAATTCCGCGAAATAAAACTTTTTCTGTGCTCCTATTACGTGCTAGACATTATATGTTTAACCTTAGCATGACTAAAATAAGTACTAATTATCAGCAAAAAGTTCAAAATACCATGTAGGACTGGTTGGTTTCTATTGCCCTTACGAAAACATACATTGCCCAATATTTAGCATTCCCTTTCTCTTAGCGCTGTGTGATCTAGAGATTCAAGTTCTATGTCTATTGGCGCTGCTACCCACTGCGCATGCGCAGCCTCCAGTCCATAAATGCAGACGAAGGTCCCTGCTTTATCTTTCGTTCCTCTAAGTGCCCCAGTGGCGACACAGAGGGGAGGAGGGTGGGATATTGGGTAATGTACGTTTTCATAAGGGAAATAGAAACCAAAATCAACCAGCCCTACCTGGTATTTTGGACTTTCTATATGCCATGAAAACTTCCCATCCCAAGTAACATTAGATGATTGGCCCAACGTTGGCCAACCATTGATTACGTTGGCGACACGTTGGTAATGGTTTTACCATGTTGGCCCAGTGTTGGCGCAATGTTGGTGCGCCTGCATCCTCGGGGCAGTCACATGGCCCACTGTAGGGCCTATCAATGAGTGCCAACAAGTAAGTATCCCTTCGTTGTGCCAACGAATTTATTTTACTACTTCACCAACATATTGGAACCCTTCACTGGGCCAAGGTAGCTCTTTGCTGCCCCTCCAACATGTTGGAACGCCTTAGCTGGGTCAACGTATTTCTTTATGGGCTCACCAACATGTTGACAATCCTTGATTGGACCAATATACGTATTTATATGCTCTATCAGACATATTTCTGTTTTGGCTTCACCAATACGTTGGCGGTCCTTTTTTGGGCCAAGGTATTTTTTGTCTGTTCCACCAATATACCTTCGTCCTTCGTTGTCCTTCGTTGGGCCAATGTATTTCGTTTGCTGCTCCTTCAATGTGTTGGCTGTAGTTCGTTTGACCAACATATTTCTTCACCTGCTGCACCAGTATGTTGGACATCTTTAGCTGGGCCAACGTATTTCTTATTTTGTTCTACCAGTATGTTGGTCGTTCTTCGTTGGGCCAATGTATTTATTTTTCTGCTCTTTCAATGCGTTGGCCGTCCTTCGTTGGGCCAACGTATTTAATTTTTGATCCACTAGTATGTTGGCCGTACTTTATTGGGCCATCGTATTTCTTTGAACTGCAACTAAAGTCTAATGTTAGAAACAATTATTTAACGTAATTGTTAACATAATTATTTAACGGATTGTTTAACCATAAGTAGCGTTACTGTGAGTTTATAAGATTGTCCATAATGCTGAGCAGTACCTATGGACATACCGCATGACATATAGAAAGTCCAAAATACCAGGTAGGGCTGGTTGATTTTGGTTTCTTTTGCCCTTACGAAAACATACATTACCCAACATTTAGCATTCCCTTTCTCTTAGCGCTAGAGATTGAAGTTCTATGTCTATCGGCGCTGCTACCCACTGCGCATGTGCAGCCTCCAGTATATAAACGCAGAAGAAGGTCCCAGCTTCATCTTTCGTTCCTCTAAGTGCCCCAGTGGCGACACACAGGGGAGGAGGGTGGGATATTGGGTAATGTATGTTTTCATAAGGGCAATAGAAACCAAAATCAACCAGCCCTACCTGGTATTTTGGACTTTCTATATGCCATGAAAACATCCCTTACCCAATATTTAGCATTCCACTGACTTCATCAAATGGTGGTGGGCGCCACTTGACGGAGTCCCCTAGGGTAGCGTGCCGATCCCCAAAGAGAATTGAATCTTAACATAAAGCTTAAGGGGAAATTAAAGAATCCGCTGTGCGGCAACAAAGGGGCCGATGCGGTAAAGGCAGTCTGCCTGTGCCGACATGTCTCAAAGGTCGTGCGACGTGAAGACCATTGAGTGCCGCCAGGAGGCGAATTCCATGATGTCCAAGATGGGGATGTTGCTGTGGTGAACCAATGATGTGGATATTGCACGCAGTTTGTGTGCTGTGACTCGAATACCTTGGTCGGTGCAACCAATATCCAGGCCTTTGTAGTCATCTACAATGACGAACTTGATCCGTGTGGCGATCATGTGAGCGGAGGTTACTCCAGAGGCAGAAGCAAAGAGGAGGAAGAGTTGTGATCGACCTCGTCTGTTGAGCTTAGGTTTCTGCAGGTAGTAACGAATGGCACGGACGGAGCAAAGGGACCTTTCTGGTTCGTCGCCTGTCAATGGTGTAAGGGCGGGGATGGTGAATGGATTTGTCCGCTCGTTCGGTTTCTGTGTCTTGACCCTGAATGAGGCCCGAGGAGTCAGGGTGACCACGGAGCAATACGTATAAAAGAAGCAGTTCGTAGCAGTGGCAGACAGAGCTTGGACTGCATCGGAGGCATGTTACTAATGCCACCAAAAACACGGTTTTCCTGGTGAGGTGGATGAGACGACAGGCTGATAGTGGCTTGTAAGGTGGTCCGAGTAAAGCATTAAGGACGATTGAAAGATACCGGTTCGGGAAAAGATGTCGTGTTACTGGTCGTTCTAGCTCGAACGTTTGCAAGAGAGCCGAGATGCGGAAGTCTTCACGGAGAGAAGGGTGGTTGGCAAACCGGAAGACAGTGTTGAGGATTGACTGGTAAACGAGAATGGTGAATCTTCGCAATCCTTCCTTGAAGCGTTCATTGAGGAAGAGCAAAAGCTGGGCTATTGGTGGGTTGACTGGATCGACCGTCCATTGCAGACACCAACGAAGCCACCATTTCCAGTGGCTGTCATAAATCTTGTTGGTAGAGGAGCATAAAGCTTTTGAGGCGATGTGAGAGGCCTGTTTGTGAGAAACTCCTGACACTTCACGGAGTCGGACGATAGTAGTCACGCGTGTAAATAGAGTGATTCTGGCTTCTTGTGGAGAACCCGCGGTTCTGTGATAGCAGGTACGGAGTGACCGGGAGACAACGAGGGATGTCTTTTAGGAGATGGAGGAGTAGGGAGAACCATGATGCCGCTGGCCAGTTGGGAGCTACCAGGATGAAGAGTCCGTGGGTCTGTGAGATTTTGCGTAGAACCAGAGGGCTTAATTTCGGAGGAGGGAAGAGGTAACCGAACAGGTGACTCCAATTTAGCGTTAAGGGGTCCACAGCCCATGCTCGGTTGTCGGGAAGCGGGCTGACGAAGTGGGGAAATTTGTCGTTGAATCTCGTAGCGAAGAGGTCGAGGTAAGAACGACCTCAAAGGAGTAAAAGAGAGGTGCAGATGGATGTCTTGAGGGACCATTCCCCGGCAGGTGGACGGTGTCATGAGAGAGAGCCCACGGTCACATTGGGGAAGCTGCAAATGTGGAGGGGTAACAGGGTAATCTTTTGATTGAAGCAGAGGGTGAAGATGTCAGAAACGATGGTGTGCAGTGATAGAGAGTGCGTGACCTCCCCCACCCCCACCCCCATTAAATGATAATGTTGCTGCTCGCCTAACTCGATATATTTAACCTGACCTATATTAAATTAAAACTTGTAATCATTGATAATAAAAGTATAATTACAAAAGCAGATATTGCGTATAACCTTTTTTATAGGCAAAAAGAGTAGAGGTGAATTTAAGTTTTCCAAAAGGACACAGCCATAGGTAGTTGCATGTATTAAATAAATACATATGCAAATCTATTTACATTGCCTTTTGGACTTTATGTAAAATTATCTAAGTGGGGAATCGAACCCACGACCTTTGAAACCAAAGACAGAGGTCCTACCGCTGAGCCATACTGACACAGCCGAAAGGAAACGCTCGTAGGCAGCATTGAATACTAAATACATATAAACATATACGGTGCATCAAGGTTGCTTGCATAGTAGCAGAAGGCCAATGCATACAACCAAAACTTTGTTGACGTTTTGTAATTTTGCTATTGCTGTTGTTGGTACTGTCATGCAGCCAAGGAGAAGGAAACATAAGTCAGTCACAACGTGCAGCTTAGTGTCAGAGTAGTCGTAGGCTAGCTAAGAAAATGATGGAACGACTGCCTGACTTTAAAAACAATTTTTGAAAAGTCCTCTGATGAGGCGAAAGGATGGTTCTTTATACATACCCACGAAGTGATAACACTTGAACGTGAAATGTAGTGAAAATCAGTGTCTATTGTTACTTCCAGAACGGTACTGGCTCCCACGTATGAAGTGGATGTCTCTACGATAATTTTAAAAGGAAAAAAAGATTTAATTATTGATCAGAGCAGCACCCACTGATATATACTGCAATGGTGAAAAATAGTTTTCACTAAAACTGAAATCAATTATTATTTATTTAATTAAAGGTGGTGACGTCATGCTAACACAATGCTGGGCTAAAGCAGGCATTTACAGGGTCTACCCAACTCCTGCTCTACTAGTGACAGCTCCACCATGTGACATTACGACGACCAACATTTCATGACTAAGCAACAAAAACTAAAGTCAATACTCACATTCACGATTGACGATATTTTTGTGTGCTACATGCTAATAAAAATAACAGAACGTAAATCCCAACCCATGTATATCACTACAGATCAACGGTCCTGCTTTTTCCCCGATGATACGAAAACTAGGCTACTGACACTTCGAAATATACCTAAAATTACAAACAAATCCGATAATTGCGTTTCACACCCCTATTTAAATGCTTGAAACAAATTTCAGCATTAATTGCCAATTAAATTGCCAGATACCTCCTTAATTACAACAAATTAAAAAAAATTAAATATTTAAATAAGTCGATTTGTTAATAACCTTCGTTAATTTCAAGTTACATTGAACTGGACAAGTCCACTGCCTCGTGGGGGGGTAGAGGAGAAGATCACTCGCGAAAGCGCTCCCCCATACTCGACACCAACTTGCCCGGTTCTCGAAAACTGAAATTATCCTCGGTTAATTGCTCATAGTCACTAACGGGCTTTTATGCTTGCGTCATTCTTAATCTAACGAATGGCAAATGCTTGCGAATTGCAAAGCAGCCGAAAAGAAACAGAACAATGTGTCCACAACCAAGTGGCAGAAAGGGTGTAAGAATTTCCCTGGGTAATGCCGGGGTGGTCCACACTTCCCTGAAATAGCTCAGTTGGAGTCACTTTTGTCATCAAGCAACAATGATGTATTCAGTGATGCAACCTCATCACCAGACATCATGTAATGACTAGGATGGAGAAAACGTCAGCATTCTGCTGGGTTTAGCAAGACAAATGCTTGCCCTAAGTTGATGCCTAGCGGCAGGTGGGAAAAGCGGTTATAAACTTGCCAAGTCCAGCACAGACCCATGGCAAGCTCCCCTCCCACAAACATTGGCCTTCGGTACTGCAGAAAAAAATGCAAAGCATGATAAATCTAAGTGAAACGATGAACACAGATACATTTCAAGTGACAACAAGAGACACATTCCTAGGCATTCACAGGCTTTCTGAGAGAACTTAGAGCAGCAATCTCAAGTGTGGCTTCCTTCGATGTAATTACTTCCAACCCCTGAACCCAGCCCAGTGCACGAGCACGAAGACACCAGTGCCAATTACTCCCAAATAGAAACGGAGTTTTTAATGTCTTATCACAAATGTGAGTTCAGGCTCATAACACTGAATACACGGGGAAGTCTGACCACAATGCCAGTGCTGCAGGTGTGACACAGTTAGTAACCAGTAACCAATTAACAGTCAGTAACCAGTAACCAATGCATACTGGCTTCACAAGAAAGTTCTTTACCAGTTTCTACAACTAGTGAAAGTCCTAAAATTCATGAAATTCACAAAAGTCACACACAGAATCGCACATGAAGTTTAGGGATGAGAGAAAAAATGAGACTGAGCTGAACCAATGGTACAGCATTGTTCCAGACTTCACGACAAGAGTTGCTTTACCATCCCCATTCTTACCAGAACACTTCCCTACACGGTAATCCCTGCATGCTGATCAATTTGTATTGAGTTACTTGCATCATGCGGTACTGAAACTGCGTTTGCACTATGAATGAACGAATGAATGAATGAATGATTGGAATTTATTGCGTAACAAGCAAAACATGACAAAGAAAGGGTAAGTTGACCACTTATATTCTCAACGTACATAAAAAGAATAAAAAAACATAATTAGTTATATAAATTCTTCAAATAAACATACAATGCTGACCAAATTACAGTCGATAGTCAAGTGCAAAAACTAATAGCCTCTAATTAAATATACACTGAGGTTAAATTTATGCAACTCAATTTTAAAAACATTTAAGGAGGGCACCAAGACCAGATCGCCAGGAAGGTCGTTCCACGGCTTCACAATCCGATTTGCGAAAAAAAATTTCCGACAGTCGGATTTGGTACTCTGAACAACAATCTTGAGCTTGTGCCCCCGTGTTCGTCCATCCAAGCGAAATTCAAAAAAGTTTGTGGACTCACAGTCCACCATACCATGTAAAAGAGAGAAAGTTAAATGTCGGTCTGTCCTAAGGTGGCGCAATTCAAGGGATTCCAAATTTGTGGCAAGAAGTCTTTTGGGATAAGATTTTATCCTCTGTGACCAGAGCTCACTGGTGGTCAGTGCTCCCTTCACATAAGGGAAGCTCAGTTTCTTCTTCAATGTGATTCATAGTTTTGTGGGATCATGAGACTTCATCTCCCAAACACCTTCCACGTCACTCTCATCCTCCCATTCTCCAACTTCCAAAGCACTGTGTGAAGACAAGTTAGAAGCACTAACAGACAATTTGTCACACCATAACACGGCAGCCCACTGACAGATAGGTTATCAATAGTTGAGCTGTCACTAACTCGATGTACAGTTTATCGGTTGTCACCTGCACTTTCACGACCTTTGGCGTCACATGCACTAATGGCAACAGTAGTCTGCAAGAGCGGAGCGAGGCAGCATACGTGTGTGTCTTGCCTGCTGTCATCAAGATTCTTAAAATGCTGAATACCATAAAGGAACCGTGTCTTAGGACAAATGATGTGAAACGATCCCTTGAAGCATTTCCTGCTGTCTATTACACTGGACGATACATTGGTCCATTAAACAGGTCCATTACAACGAGACGATAAAACGGCATCATGTTGTACTCAGCATTCTTCTTAGGAGATACTTCGCACCACCCTGTAAAGCATCTCACAGGTCATCCAAAGGAATCGCTTGTAGGCCATCGTAGGTCCGTAAAATGGGTGATAACTTATCTCCATGCACAACGGCATAGATCCAGGTGGGAAAATATTTCCTCATCTTGTAGCGAAGCATCCTGTTGCTCATCCGTCATGTTGAACGTGTCGTAGTAAGGCTCTACATCGGCAGTATTGACAGTCTGCACGTCTTTCAGGTCCTCAGTACTTTTAACTACGTAGTTGAGATCGAGCTTCCGTTCAACTACATGAAATAGTGCAAGATACAATCGAACCACTTTCTTTGCTATTCCCTTAGCAGCATTGGATTGCTAATGATCCTTAAATCTTCATCCACTTCCCCACGGCAAAGTGACTGTCTCTCCTTCTGTCATAGGCTATTTTCGACGTTTTGGCAGCTTCTCGTAGATGAGCTCAGACAATGTCTCATGCTTATGGCAGGTGGCACTGATGTTCTTGCGGATAGACTTTGATTCAGTTTCTGGACAGGTGTAACAGACAAGTTTCGCCACATTCCAGGAACCTGACCATACACGAGGAAGTAAGGCATGTTCCCAGAGCTTGCATGAGACATAGTCCTAAAGGCAATTCCAAAGTTTGGCACTAGTCGTCATCAGGAATTGTGGTTCATGCCCATGTATGCACGTTTGGCACTGTTCAGAGTCCTGTTCACCCTCTCCATGGCATTTGCCTGTGGGTGATGTGCACAGATTCTGCGGAATTGTATAACCATGAGTCGACCAACTTCAGTGATGTGAAAAGTCCATTGTCTGAAATTAGAACTTGGGGAGGCCCTCTGGTATGCACCACAACCTTGAATAGATGAACAGCAGCATCACGAGCAGTGGCATGTCTGGTTGCACAAATCTAACCCATTCGTGAAATAGTCAACAATCATTAGGATAAAACAGTTTCTCTGTGCCATCGCTGGCAATGGGCCAACAAAGTCGATGCCCAGGTGAGCCATAGGTCCTGTGGGTATTACTGGCAACTTAAGCCATGGTTTGGAGAACTGGTAGCAGTAGCAAGATCTGACATTGCATTTGGTGTTTGAAACATCCCTAGCCAAAACACGATGGAATGAAACCGTTCTATGGTCTTCTCATTCCTAATGCCCAGATAGCAGTGCAGTGTCTAGAGTCCAGCCCATATACTCGTGAATGACTGAAACGCCCTGCTCTGGTACATGCAGATCTATCTTCATAGTCTTGTCAATGTGATAGTTCTTGATGATGAAGTCCAACTTCTTTTCAGAGACTAGCCAGTTTTTGTCTCTCGGCTGAGTCAGTATGTTCTACCAAAGAGACTAGAGGAACCATGCCTGGGATTCCTGTAGTAGATCTTTATCATTTATCTCCAGTTTTGGATCGAAGCGAATCTGCATCATCAGAATTGGAGCTCCGGACAGCATCAGCGACAACATCGGCTTTACCTGTAGATGGAAAGTAGAGCAGTCATACATCTGGAGTCTGAGTACCAACCTCATTGTCTGTCCAGTGTTGTGAGAGTTGGACACATCCTCGTCAAGGCTTCGCAGTCAATCACCAGGTTGAAGTGCAATCCTTCGAGAAAGTGTCACCAGCATTCCATGGCATTCGCTGCTGTGAGGCCCTCCTTATCAAAGGTAAAATTCTTACTCTCGCTCGCTGCAAGTTCTTCTGAAAAATTCAACTAGTCTCCTCACCTCGTCTTTCGCTTGAGTCATGATGACACCTGTGCTGTGGTCAGGTGAATCCTTCTCAACCTGGAGTGGCCTTGAGTATTCCGGCGGCTGCAGGGCTTCAGAGTGGAGCATTCTGCATTTGATCTCCTGAAATGCTTCTTGTGCTTCCAGCATCCAGATAAATTTGTCTGACTTCTTGATGAACAATGTCAATGGTTTCATGATGGAGGTAAAGCTCCTGACAAATTTGCAAAAATAATTTGCCGTGCCCATGAAGTACTTATAGGCTATGCGCAAGTCCTTCGATCTTGGGTACTGTGAAAATGCATCGGTATGCTTACCATTGAGATGAAAACCCATGGTGCTGACGGTGACATCAAGCACTGTCATTACTGGCCGGCAGAAGTTGCACTTTGCTCTCTTCGGGTTGAAGCCGTTTTCATTCAGTCTGGCAATACTTGTTTGATGGCGTCCAGGTGGACAATAATTATGTCATCGATGTAGAATACACAAACCTTGCTGATTAGGTAGCCGAGCACGTTGATAAGGACACGTCGGAAGGCAACAGATGAGTTTTTCAGTCCAATGGGAAGGACCTTCCACCTGTAACTCCCTTCACTACAGATGAACGTAGTGCAGTTTCTTGAGCTCTGGGTAATGGACATTTGATTGAATCCTGCATGACTATCTAACACAGATACACATTTCTTCCAAGCAATGAACTTCAACATCTCCTCAACCTGAGACATCAGATAGCTGTTATTCTGAAGTTAGGCATTCAGAAACCTAAACCATTGTCCATCAAAACGTGCCATCTATCTTCAGCTTCAGAAGAAGACAGATCTTCACTGGCTGATAGCTTGCTCAAGCTTGTCATCCTTTTCCAATTCATGAATCTCCCGATGCATCTGAGGCGATTGGCAGTGATAAGTTGTGACGTGAGGATAAGGCAAGGCTCGTTTTAAACTTGATCTCATATTCAACCAGATTCACGAAACCAGGAAAGGTGTTTTGTTAGCGTTGAGCATGGCATCAAGCTACAGAAACTGTTCAGCAGTCATCGCGTTGATGTGACCATCTTCCCGTTGCAAGGTATTGACCTTATGTGTAGGAAACATTGGCATTAGCAGCTTGTCATCCCTGAGTGGACTGTGCTGGATTACACCTACCTACCTACCCTTGATGAAGCATTACCTGTAGTAACAGTAGAAATGTTGAAGGCTTTTGTGGGAACGACATTACCCATTCCCTTACCATAATACTACTAACACTTGAAAAGGAAGGCACAGCCCAGTTAGACATACCGTAGGCATGACAGTCCAGTCATTTTCTGTCTGTGGCAGTTCCCAGAGTGCATGGCTATGCTAGCACTCAGTTGAGGTTGTACTTCTAGGTTTTGGCACAGATTTAGACAGGAACCGCTGCCAAGGAAGCAGTTTACATAATTATGATGTCACGAATTTGCACAAGTGGCTTCAGATCTTTCCTAGCCACGAAGTCTCTGATGTCTTCAGACAGACTTTCCAAAATGATAGGTCCAAGGCTACCATGATCTAATGGTTGCTTTAAGGTTTGCCACTTAGCCAAGAGTGAAGCAAGGAACTCATGGGGTAATTGCTCAACTCTCTGCTTAATCACAATAATCTTCAAGAAGCACCCAATCAGGAGTTTTTTTTATGAAATCATATTTTAAGACAGCCCTGATTTCGGACAAAGTTGACAATGGTGACATATACGGTCACCAGTCCTTATATTTGCCTGTCAAAACTGAGCATAGGAGGATGTGAACCAAGTCATTTTTCTATGCTGTAGATGTCCATGCTCGCCAACCAGTCTCGAAGGTTGGAGCGAGATGAAGTTTCAGGAGAATCATCTGAATGGTAGTTAGGGCTTGAGCTACGGCTGCACTAATTGACTGTGGAGTATTTGCTAAGGAGGAAGGTGACACCTTAGAAGCACCAGTGCTCATAATTGAACCTTGTGAAGCAGGCGCGATAGTGACTGAAGATGCAGTATGGAACGTAGAAGTTTGTTATGGCAAAGATGGAGCCACACTCATAGAATTGGAGGTAGTTGATGAAAGTAAATGAGCACCTGACAATTGTTAGGCACCCGATGCAACATTGGAAATGTCAGTAATGATGCACCTCTAGAGACAGTACATAGAGAAATTGACTGCCCATTAGACACAGAGGTGGTGCTATGCAAAGAATCAGTGATACATGGGGTAGAGGTGGAACAGGGGGCACTGGAGCATTATTTGAGATCACCGTGAACAGTTTATCAAAGCCTGTCTAAAATGTTTAGTTTAAGGCTCAGTTGGGGGAATCAACCTTATGCTCCAAAACACTGACTTTGTCTGAAATGGCTTGTTGTATGACAACTTGGAACATTTTCTCCATATGGGTGAATTCGGAGCATTATAAATAGACGTTCCATCACGTCAGAGATCGTCTAATTTCATATGCCGGATTATTTAGTCGGTTATCACACCCGTGAAATGAATAATTATTAATACAGCTTTATAGCACACACAAATATATACATTTATTATCTGATCTTATCTTTGTATGTTGCGGCCGGGTTTACACCGGCACTGCCTCATTTAAAAAAGGCCTCACCGTGCTTGTAAATAAAAAGAGCCTTTGGACATAACATATTATGTAACAGTTAAAATATAGTTCAATGCCCACACTATATTTTATTGCAGTGCAAGTTACTTATCAGCTCCCGTCACATTCTCCAAGCCGTACTCCATCACTACTTGATCAATATACTGACGTTGAGATATTATGATCCCGGTCTCAGTATACTCAATGTTGAACCCTAAATAGAGACTATTAGATGCCTCTCTTGTTGGACACAACTAAGCACACGACATGAACCCCATGAAATACAACTGTGGAAGCTCGTTTGCATCATATTAAAACTGTTTTAATGGCAGTTTTAGTTAAATTTATATTCCTTCTTGCCCTATAATTGTCTAGTGCAGTTCTGAAGTGTACCGTTTCATGAGATACAGTGCAGTTATAGTAAACACCCCTTCCACTTGCTTCTTCACGTGACTCAGCGTTGATACATCAATGAAATGAACGTAAAAACAGCATGAACAGCATGAACGTAAAAATTGTGTTGTCATAAACCGGAAATAATGATATAGGATTGATAGAAAGAATAGATCCCCACCTTTCAGAATATCCTAAGTATGTTCATTTTGGGCTATTAGAGAGTCTCAAGAGCATTTTTAATTCGAACATTACCCGTTACAGTTAACGTACAAGAATGAATCGAACATCAAGCATACCAAAATGCAATTAGAAGGATGTGCCAAATATACTTCCCAATACTCAACAGATGCCACGTATAAAATGGATATTTAGTAAAGGATTAATTAACGGTTAATAAATAAACCTCGTGATCCTACTGGATGTGAAGTATTGAATATTGATAGGAAGCTTGGTTTGATAGTATGTCTCTTTAATTTACCTGAAATACTGAATAACTAGTAAACGAGTGTAGGGAAAAAATGCATTGGCTTGAGTTTCGTTAATGTACACTGTAATTGTTGACATATTTTCAGGATGCAGCGCTTACCTTGTGTTATTCCAATAGCCTTTCCTACAACGCTATTCACCACATATTTGGATGGCGGAAGGCAAGACTTGTCTACATCGCACTGAAATAAATACAAGCCAAATCAGTCATTCCAATACAAGCCATCAGAATTGCAACTCTATGCTTTCAAGTTTAAATAAATGACAAAAGTAAGATTTAACATACTGTATGGTTTCATTTTCTTAAATTAGTGCAACATCAGTTCTGTCAACTAGGTTTTCAGTTACATTTTTTCTATCCGTGAGTGTGGTCCTTCATCCAGCCTATGAAAATGATTGCACTAGCTCCAGGAAAAGACTATTCAATTTACTAGATAGCTTTGACCAACACCAGCTTTTTAGCCATTCCGATGCAGACAACAGTGATACCTTCCCAACAGTTTGCCCATCAAACTCCAATACTAATGGCGATCTGATACACGGCTCATACGTCATATCTGTGTGATACCCTGCTGCTGTTTAAAGCAAATTAGTGGTTAAACCATTGGGTTGGAAGTAGTATTTGATACAAAACTCAAATTCGCCTTTTGTAGCCTTGTTTACACTATCAACTTAAAAGCTATAACCTCTGATTGAACATTTTAAAGACAGACAAAAAGATAGTAGTTCTATTTCTAGTTATGGTGGTTATCTCATAGGTACTGAAGTGTTTTGTGATTGTACCCTTGTTATTTATTCTTTTTTAATGATCTAACAGACTAGTTTCAGATTAGATAGTGCAGTGTTTACCGACGACAGTGGAGTGGCTTACCACATCTTCTCCTGTGTTGATAGTAAAATTCTGCAAGACGACACTGCCGTGATGGAACAGTCGTGTGATAAATGGGGTATGTACATGAATTCCAGTAAAACCATTTCATGCATGCGAGTCTTAAGCCTTTGTGATGTAATTTACAATGCAGGAATGAACAGATCAGACAATGAAATCAAGTACCTTGGCATTCTGTGGTCTGCCGACTTGGACTGGTCCAGTGACATTCAGTATGAACAAACGAAGGTGACCCAGTAAACTGGTTTTATTAGCCTTATGATGTGGGACTTGACAGTGGACCTGAGAAAAACTCTCTCTAACATGCTTACTAGAAACTACCTAAACCATGCTCTCCTGTTTGAAGCTCAACAGGGTTTGAGCCCTTCAACAAAGAACAGCTGCAAGAATGATTTGCCCTGCTTGGGCAGGAGACGTTTGTGTCACTGAGTTGATAGGTGACTTCGGCTGGACCACTATGGAGGTGGCAATGCTGTTTCGAGTGGCGACTGGTATTGTTTTATTGAACCCTATGGATTAGCTTGTCCGAGTGCTTCAGAATGCAGATGTTATCTTCAACAGAAACCCGATATCTTTGATGCGTATTCTTGGATAGAATTATTCCCACTTGCCATCTGGTTTTGCAATTAGGTCTCGTGTTCTGGGAATATACAGCATCACCTTTGTCAAAGATTAGTTGCTGTTTATGCCGAGTTGACTTAATCATCTTCTCTTGTGTCTTTTGAATGGTATCGTTTATTGACGGCACCATTAAGCTCAATCTCGTGCGGACATTACGGTTGGACATTAGATAGGCAGGCGTCATTTTTGTTTTAGGATACAGAAAATTTCTAGATTGAATTGAATGGTTGTTCAGTGCCATTTCTACCGTCAACCCTTATTTAACAGATGCTTCTAACGAACGTTTCATAGATTTTACCCTACTTCAGCTAATCCATTTTTGCAAAGGGAACAAGGAACGATGGTCGAATGTCATATGCCATTTTCTTTACAAAATTGTGTAAATTCAGAAGCACAAAATAGAGCGTCATTGTCGCTTACGATATGGCGTGCTAGCCCAAATATACCGAATATTTTTTTGCAAATATGAAATAACGATAGCGCTGATGGTTTTGTGCATTATGTTTTGTAACGTATATTTCGAATATGCATCATCTGCAATGAAAAACATAAGATTCTTTCATGGTCCAGCAAAATCAATATGAAGTCTGTGAAACACACCTAGGGGACGCTCCCAAGCATGTTTTTTAGCAGATTCATATCCATCTTTTGTCAACTGGCATGCACTACAGGTTTTAACAATTTTTCCAAGACCTTGGTCTATTTAAGGCCACCACACACAAGATTTAGCAAGTGATTTTAGGCGAACAAACCCCGTGTGCCTCAAATGCAACTTGCTAAGAATTTGTTTATGCAATACTTCAGGGATTACGAGGCATTTTCCCTAAAATAATGCATTCTGGTCAATCGATAATGCTAATTTCCGTTCTAGAAACGATTTCAACGCATCATTTTCCATTTTATCGGGCCAGCTAAAAAGGGATGAAATGCAATGCATGACAGTAGCCAAAAAGGGATGAAGCCTTGTGCATTTTTCCTGCTGCTATGGTAAAATGGGTAATGTATTTATTGTTTGGATGTTCATGACTCTCCAACCCGGAACCTGCATGGATGGTGGTGCATACGGTGTTGGCATCTTAGATAAATAGCCTGCCGTTAAATTAAGCTTGTCAGGGATATGTTGTAACTCAAAAGAGTAGCCATTTAAATACAGCGCCCACCTTTGAATTCGGGCAGCAGCCATAATAGGGATGGATACCTTGCTTCCGAACATCCACAGCAAAGCTTGCTGATGCGTTTGTAGGACAAACTTCCTTCCATACAGGTACGGTGGAATCTTTTCATCCCAAATACCACCGAAAGTGCTTCTTTATCGAACTGTGCATAAGAAATTTCTACCATACTTAAGTCCCATGAAACAAACGCAATATGTCTGTCTTCACCATTTGGCAGCGTACGCATCAAACTCAAACCGATTCCTACCGGAGATGTGTCACACACGAGATATAGTGGTAAATCTGGATCATAATGCATTAGTACATTTGCCGTAAGAAAAGCCTCCCTGGCCTCTTTTACGGCGTTTGAACACACAGTAGTCCATTCCCACGTGACTTTTGCTGACAACAACCTATTTAGTGGTGCTAAAATAGTGGCTAAGTGGTTAACGAACTTTGAGTACTGATTTATAAAATCCAAGTAAGACTTTAATTCTTGACTGTTTGAGGGGTAAGGAGCGGTCTTTATTACATTAAGCACTTCATGCTGGAGGGCAACTGAAACAACTTTACAACCCATAACCGCATCCATGCCTCCGACTGCCACGTCAAAGGCTTATACGGAGAGAATTTCTGATTTCCACATTCGTCTTTAATCTGGCTGTCAAGTGAGGGCACCAAATACCTTTATGCCACATGTGAGCCAGAAGCAAAAAGTTCCTAGGCCTTTCCAGCTGGTGAAGTCCTATGCGCTGTTTCTTCTATCCCCAGCATACAAGTCGTCATACCAGGAAAACTAGAAAACCCACCGGCAAGCCCTCAGTGAAATCAATTCACTCGCCAGTGAAATGGTGGGGTTTTCTTTTAAATTAAACTAGAAATTCATAATAATGTTCTATAATAGCTAAACTATTTAACACCTCTCGCTGCCATTTGCTATGTTAGCCTAAACTAGAGAGCTCTAAGCTAACTCCCATGCAGGGTTATGAGTCCCTTCCCAGTGCATGTGGGCCAATGACTACAGTGGATTGAGTGACTGAACAGTGAGCATCGGCTTCCTGCCAGTACTAACCTTTATAGCTTTATTACAAGCAACACTGCAACAGGTGGCACCACGTAGAAGGTGGGCCAAGCAACATACAACATCTGTGTCTGGTGGCCATCAAGCACAGCTAGAGAAAGCCTCCATTACAGAGGCAAAACCCACAGCATACCACATGTAAAATTGAGAAATACATTAGCCTTTGTGCATGACTTCATTTACGATCTGTGCTGATTCATTGCACTTGACGTTTTGGTCCAAATACCCATCACGTGGACGATTTTGAAAGCTGCCTCTATGCATGCAACGCTCGTTTTCAGCGGAACTTTGGTGTATAGTATAAGTGTCAGTTTATGTTTCGTAACTAAACAGAAGGCAAAGCGTGTTTTATGGGTCACCTTAGCTTGAGTGATTAACCAGATCACTTAATTACTCCTCTTCAACATCCTGTTTCCCTAATTAGTTGTGACAGCCGCGAAATGACCTTACGAATAACATTTCCTAAAATTCAAGGTACTAAGGTTATTCTTACATACAGAACCAGGGATAAGAATAAACTTACCGAACTATCGTAAATGATGGTGTTTTTTGGACTGAATTCAGCCCACAAACTTTCTAATGTTAAATTAAGATCTCTAAAAGACATATGCTTAGTTGCTTCTGTACTGTTGTCAGGGCATTTCATAGGATATTTCCTGCAGAACTCACTTGCTGCTGCGGCAAATAATGGCGTCATACGCATATCTTCGAACGAGTCCATAAGTGCCAGTCGACCAGGGCAGATTACTACTGCTGGATAATTAACTTCACCAACTATCTCAACGGTAATGTCAACTGTGACTGGATGCTGGAAATAATATTCAACGCGATTCTGCAATTGAAGTGTGCAAACAACAGTACAAGTGGTGATTATTAAACACCAAGCAAATTTCCTAAGCCAATTGACATTTGAATCAAATAATTTCCTGGCGCCGGGTAGGCTGAAATCGGGATAGAACTGAGGGTTATTCCGAAGAACATCATTGGCTTGGCGGGTCAAATCCAGGTTATTGATGTTCCGCCTCTTCATTGCTGGCGAATACACTGACATATCTCACTTCATGCCTATGCAGAAAAACAGTGAACGACTAGGCAGGCTGCATTTCGTGACGTCAAGCGTCAGCAATGGCGCCCGTTTCTGTTTTTTTCTTTTAAAGTCGATTTCCCTCTGGTGTGTCTTTCGTATCGTCTCCGTTATTGCTCTCTCTCTCTCTTGATATGCGTGTGCTGCATTTCATTACACACCGTAACTGATCGATAGAGTGGCATGAGTTTATTACATTAAAAATTTAGTATTTTGTTGATAAACTGACAGACACTGCATCAATAACAGGGAGGGATAACTTTCCAGAAAATTTAGCATCATTATTGATAGTTTTTTGTTTTTTTTAATTTTACCACCAATAAAATGAAAGCTGTCGCAATATTTATTATAAGCAAGAGTACATAAAGTTCCTTTGGAAGGAGGAATAACAAACTCTTATTCAATCAATATACTCTAGCGTTCGACCGTTCACATGTTAGCTCGATCGTAGCCAGTACACTGAAAATAAAAATTCCACCAGCGATGTGACTCGAACCACCATCAGTCTTCATATCAGTTTTCTGACTGCGCTATCTTGACACGAAAACTGAACTTTTTGTCAAAATTCGTTACCAGCCGTATCGTTGGCTTCGCTCTCTCTACTGGCATCCTTCCATCTGCATAATAATTCTGGATGACGGTCGAAAAGAAACGGCATCTAAATTAGAAAAGATTAGATTAATTTTGTTACGGCCACAAGGAAAAGGCCACAACGCTAACAATCAAACAGTCACTTTAATCGGTTGTAATTCTTCGTGCACGTGTTATGTCTTTGCTACAGTGTCTTAACAATGCTTAGTGCACGTGCTATCGTTTAAACCTGTAGTTACATTACCTGCGCCACCATCCGTACTTTAGTGCGTTGCTTGTTTGCCGTCAGCTGATCTATGGTCAGGGATGGCCAGTAAACCAACTGGCCCGCTCTAAAACGATACTAGGGGGGTAGACAAAATGGCCATCACGTCTGGTTCATTTCGTCGAGGTCTGTTCTTCAAGGTAGCATCTTTGTCCGGAGTGAAGCGACATCTATTGGCAGCTAGTGACGGTTTTCGAAATAATAATTTAAATTTGTACGCTGATTGTGGTGGCAAATTTTTATTATTTATATAGGTATTTTTAAATAGTTTTTAAAAATATCACTCACCCACAGTTAAGCTATTTCTTTGCGTTCGCAAAAAAAAAAAAGCAACACATTCGTTGGAAATCTGTACGAAGCACCGCCCTCGGATGACAAAATGCGGCAACTATACAAATCAATCGCATCAGCGGCCCTTTGGCAGCCATATTGCCAACCCAGTCTCGTAATGCTATTTTTCATCCAAGATACGGCCAGTACTGCCCAGAGCCCAGGATCAGATGCCAGTTGTTAATAAAAGCATGATCGTAACTGACAATCATGGTCAGTCAACAGAAACCTTGCGTCCGCGGTTCACTTCCTCCTGTTTATAATAGCAGAATAATAGCAATAGCAGTTTACCACAAATGGCGGACGAGGATGGGATTCAGATATGAACTCACTACAAATAAGAAGATAAGTAACAACTAGTTTAGTGAATTTTTGTTGGGAAGGTGGAAAAATTTCAAAATTTCTAAATTTGAACTGTGCTTACCACTCACTTACTGAATGTGCTTTTCTCGTGTCCTTAGCAGTTTTCCGTGGCAGCGGAATTAGACTTGGATACGACGAAAAACGGAGGGAAGCAGTGTGTTATTAGGTGGATTGGTCGATTAATCAATCACCGTCATAAGCAGCGGTCGCATGCAGGAATTGACAGCCTTGCTTCGCGAGAATCAGTCGGTTTCAAGGTCACCAGTGAGGCGAAGTCGAGTACGCTGAGTGCAGTCAAAATTTTAAATCACCGGAGTTCCTATGCCATTTAGAGAATTTAAGTTGGTTTATATTGTGTGTGTAGATGTGACGGGGGGGCGAGGGATAATCGTCTAACTGGAAAATCGCATAATTGGAAAAACGTATAACGGAAAACAGTATAACGGAATATCATCTAACAGGAAATTCGTATAATGGAAAAGCGTCTAACTGGAAATTCGTATAATGGAAAATCGTGTAATATCCCTGCCTCGCTCGCGCTGCCGCGCTCGCTGCGGCTATACATATAACATCAGAAACCGCAGTTAGACGTTAATCCAGTTAGACGTTTATCCATTATACAATTATCCATTAAACGATATTCCGTTTAGATGCTTTTCCAGATTTTTTATTTAGGCAGATTTTAGACAATTATCCCATTAGACGATTTTCCAGTTAGACGTTCGTTCGACGCCCCATCAGGGAAGAAACCGCATTTAGACGTTAATCCAGTTAGACGTTTATCCATTATACAATTATCCATTATGCAATTATCCATTATACAATATTCCGTTTAGATGATTTTTCAGATTTTTTATTTAGAAAGATTTTAGACAATTGTCCCATTAGACGATTTTCCAGTTAGACGTTCGTCCGACGCCCCGATGTGACGGCGTCAGGACTGAATTGTTCGGGGGGCCGGCAGAGGGCACATCTGGAAACACAGTGGGCCAAGGACTTTTTTTTTCAAGGCAGTCTCATTAGACACTTTTGTTCTGTTTAATTCAACCTGAACGTAACGTAAGCTACAACGCAGTCCAATTTTGTGTAACATACACCCCATAAACATACAAAATAAATTATGCTACACATATATTGTAAATTACGAAAATGGTATGTGCACTGATGTAAGAAGTGGAAACGGAGCCAGTAGCACAGGCGAAAATGGTAATAAAAATCTTATATTTCGGTGTCAATAAAATTAACGGGCGACACCATCATCAGAGAAATAAAGAATAAAGATATAAAAAACACCTTACATTACTAATTAATGGGCGTCCACCATGCAGGCGTCATGGGTGAACAGGCTTAGGGACGTGCGTGTGGGATGCGGGGAGCATGGAGAATGGAATTTTATATCTTTATTCTTTATTTCTCTGATGATGGTGTCGCCCGTTAATTTTATTGACACCGAAATATAAGATTTTTATTACCATTTTCGCCTGTGCTACTGGCTCCGTTTCCACTTCTCCCATATATTGTAAAGTTGCTACAAAAAAAAGTAAATAAATAAATAAATAAAAAATAAAAGCTGAGTTTATTCATTTGACTTCAAACTTAGCGTGGAAGTTTTTTTTTTATGATTTATTTTCTGGTGGTGACTTGAGTGTTGGGATTGGAGAGGGTGGGGGCCAGCGGGGAGACGTGAAATATTGGGGAGGGGGTCATGGCCCATCCTGGCCCATCCCTGGCGCCGTCACTGGTGTGTAGTGTATATCATGGCAGCTTTTATGCAATTTGAAGCGTATGATGAAAAATCTAGTTGGACGGAATATTTAGAACGACTTACAATTATTTTATAGCGCATAGTGGAGACAACAAAATATGTACCGATGTTACTTTCTGTTCTCCATGCAAAGCATTATAAACTATTAAAGAGTTTGTGTAGCCCAGCATTGCCAGACGTATACAGACTTGTATAAAATTATGAATTAAAATCTCAGTTGAACATGTAGTTTAAGATTTAAAATATAGTTGGCCTACTTTAAGTGAAACCTTAAGAAGTTCTAGTTCTGGGAGCAAGATTATGGTTTAAATGCCTGATTCCACAGCAATGCCAGTTCCTCGCATCCACAAAAAGTTCGAAGAGTTCTAAGTTCTGAGTTCAGGTTCTGAGTCCTGTTCAACCTACTTTGAACGTGCTAAATTCCATTGTAGAGTTTTTGACGTTCCAAATGACAAACAGGTACCAATTTTGCTTGCGATTGTTGGCAAAAAGACTTATGCTCCTTTGCGTAATCTGTACTCTCCAGAAGCACCAGTGGATAAAAACCTCAACAAAAATTATTCCGTGTTAAAATCTAACTTTGTTCCAGTTCCCAGATTTATCGCAGAGAGAATAAATTTTCAAAAGAGGGACCAGGTTCCTAGCGAAAGTATTGCGTCATACATTAGCGAATTCTAAAGATTAACCTTGCATTGTGATTTTAGTAAATTTCTTAAAGACTCTCGTACCGATTTGTGGCCAAGTTTAAGAATGGCCAAACACAACGCAAATTAATGATGATAGACCCTAAAAAGGTTACTTTCGAAAAGGCCTATGTGAATGCTCTCGCTTTTGAGAGATCAGAATTAAACGTAGCTGTTTTTCAGGGCTCTTCTTCTTCCTTCAAACTAAAAGAAACAACACCGTAAATCTAAAAAAGATGTGGTTTGTTTCTGTTGCTGCAATCCTTGGCAAGTGTCCTCAAAATGTAAGTATAAGTCAGACAATTATGCAGCTGTGTGGCACCATAAATGCATTTGCAAGTTAGGAAAGTCGGGCAACAGCAACGTTTTTCCCACTGCTCCTAAACCTAAAAATGTAGCATCTGGGCCACATAAGAAAAAGTAGAAGCATGGCGGTAAGGCTCACCATGTCTCAGTAGAGTTTGAAAATTCTGACTGAAGCACCGCAAGTTGTGGAAATGAAGAGAGCTTGATTTTCATTATCAGTATTATTACCTGTTCTAATGTGAATGGTAATAACGGATAATTTATTGGGAGGTTGTGAAACCTATAGGAATTATTAGGTTACCGCTTAACTTAAACACCCAAACTGAGACCCTGAGTGCCATTTTTTCCCCCTGGAAATTGGCCGGCTATATTTGGTAAAGGTTGGATCCAGAAATTTAATCACAGCCTGAATCACATCTTCAGTGTAGACATCTCTAAGGATAAAGTTTGACACTGAAACTAATTTTGTTGCTGACTAAAGTTTTTGGACGGTTTCCTGACCCATTTAAATCGGGTCTTGGTACCTTCAAAGACTAAAAAGCCCAGTATAAAACTAAAACTGAATGGTAAAGCAAAGTTTTGTGAAGTTTGTCCTGTCCAAAGGCTTATTCGAATAGCCCCTTAACCTGGTTATTGCTCCAAACATGTTTCAGAAACGCACGGTTGAAATCCTGCGAGGCGTTCCTAGATCCCGGCCCTTCTATGATGACATTCTCATAGCAAGAAAGGGATCGGAGCACGATACTAAATTATCCTTAGTTTGCTCTTGTGTGCGTGAAAATGGCGTCAGAGTCAAGAAAACTAAGTGTAAGCTAAACAGGTCATAGTTGATATACGTATGACTAACTTGCTGGAGGTTGTAGATGCTATAAGGTAGGCACCGGAACGACAAAACGTTACTGAACTGAAACTAAGTATTGAAACAAATTATCAATCACCTAATCGTGTGTATTTACACATCCAAAAATAACGCCATTTTCTAGATACTGTTGTTCCCATTCACGGACTATGAGAAAGTGGTCAAAACATAAGTCCCATTGAGGTTAGCACAATTTACGTAATGTAAGTCCATAAAGGATGCTTACTGTACTACATACGATTTCCGTTGTTTGGCTTGTTTTTTTTTCTTTTTCCTTTATATAATTTACAGCGATTCATGTATATTTATTTAATGGAAACAGCTGTGCCTAAAAAGTACCATCAGTGATACGATGATTAATTATTTGTTTCAGCACTATAGTTATCAATACTAAGTATGACAGTATTTAGTAGTATTTAGTAATGTAAGTTATTCATATTGTTTGCAGTATCCTATCCTATCCTGACTCTATGCCAGTTCACGCGCGTGCCAGAAAGTTGACGCCTTTTAGCGTTGCTTTGGTAAAATAAGATTCTGGCGATATTGAATCAACTCGCCTGGTGCTGGAAACGAAACCCACAGCTTCTTTCTCAGACGACCTTGTGACAAGGGATGAAATATGAAATGACAGTTACAGCATGGACGCTCCCACAGTTCCTAATAGGTTCTACCATATTCAGTCATGTATGAAGAAATGAACTCACCAAGTATTGAAAGTTTAATCTGATGAACGTTTGTGACAATGTGGGTTTGTTTTTCCTTTTAGGATGAACCATACAACCAAGTGAAAACACAAAAGGTGGTCCAAATTTTGGGCCCTAGCTTTCCAAATTCGTCAGATAAAAAGGAAAAGAACTTCTGGCAATGATTATAATAAATCGTTTTTATCACTCTGAAATATAAATACATGTTCATCTTTCATATAAGCCTAATTACATAAGTTCATATTATTTTAACTACCACTTCCATAGCAGTTGTTTAAAAGTCAGGACTTTATGACAGAGGGATTGCCTTTAAGTGATTCTTGTGCAAAATGTTGTTTTGAACATTTTTTGTATATAACCAGTATGTTTCCGATTTGACCAAAGGTTAAGAAGTCATAGGCAAACAACCTTTTCGGGGGGCGAGGGCTGGAAATCCAGGAAGCCTGCATGAGTATTGCCGATAATTTTAATATGCTGTTCTCAGGGGTTAATGTACAAAGCTTCAGCTTTACGTATTTTTTTCAAGATTTCTCCTCATTTCGGGCTGAGTACAGAGGTTTATTTTTTTTGGTGACAGGCGCAAACAGAGCCTAAGGAAAAAAATGTCAAATTCGTCAAGAAAGGAGGAAAAGAATTTCAGCTAATGGTATTACTTTACTAAGATTTGATGCGTTCTATGATGTGACTATTTGCTTGATATAAGCTTTGGAAACACCTACTGAGAATATAGATCTCCATCTTTCATCTAAGCCTAATTACACCCATTTACCTCAATTAGAACTGTCAGTGCAGCAGTTTACTGGTAAATAAACATATTAAGCACAGTGCTACGGCATAGAGCAACAGCCGTAGCTTAGCTCCTAATTATTACAATCAATCATTTTTATTACCTTTAAATATACATCTCCATCTTTCATATATGTTCCACTATTGTAGGAGTTGTAGTTAAGATAAATTGCTTTAATAATCTTAACTACAACTCCTACAATAGTGGTTTAAAAGTCAAAACTCATGAAAAATGCAAGCAGAAGGAAGTTTTATCGAAATTATAATGCTGTATACATGAATCAGGATTTTTTGTTAGAGGGATTTCCTTTATGTGAAATAGTAATAAAAAATCTGTTGTGAAAATGGTTGCTCTGTTTCCAATCAGACCAATGGTTACAAAGTTATGGTAAAAACCTTTTTGGGATGGGAGCGGGGTCTGTAAGTCCAGGAAGTTTGCGTGGGTATCACCGTAAATTCAATATGTTGTTCAGTAGTGTCAGTAAGGTCTGCACGAAGTTTCAGCTCAATATATGTTTGTACAAAAACATGGGGCTGATAGACGCCCCAGCTCAACCTTTGCATGGACGTGTATGCAAAAAGACCACCTCAGGATTCCAACAATGGCAAGTGATAGCAGTTCACGACACGAAAAAATTCACATCCAGTAGTGAGTACTGGAATCAAACCACTGGACCGATCGCTGGATTATGTATCTGTTGCTGTATGGATGCGTATGGAAGAACCCCACTTTAGAACTCCCACAAAAGCAAGTGTGCAATTATCACGACGAAAATATTCTTATGACGTGTGGTATTTTCCTCGCCATTTCAGTCATTTTGTCACTGATGAAAGCATCTTTGCTGCTCTGAACTAAATACGTTTGGACAACAAGAAGCCCCAATTCACTACCAGCATCGATGTGTAGTAAGAAGCCCACTTCAGACTTCCGTCAAAAGCAAGTGACAGTAGTTCTCAAGACGAAAAAAATCATATCCAGCAGTGAGTCCTGAAGTCAAACCACAGGATGGATCTCTGGATTATGTGTCAGGTGTTGTAAGCTCTTTTTATTTTCATTTTGACTATCTAACCATCACTAGGTTATGTTGACGATATTGAGTCATTCCGTACAAACCAGTTGTTTGGGACATTCTTGGCTGCATATTCAAAGTCTTTTTCTTTCCATTTACAAAGGATGAAAGTGTATTCACCACAGTGACGAGCGTTTCATCCACTAATTCAATAATGGTGAGAATGGAAATGCCCAAAAAGAATCCCAGACTTCCACCTACGTCACTCACTAAAGCATTCACGTCATATAAAACTTTCTCAGTGATGACATTAACCTGATTGTCCACAAATGTAATTACCAACG
>JAHWFP010003686.1:0-13099 GCA_023313725.1 Lithobius niger
ACATTTGTGAGGAATTACAGAGGGGTTGCTAGGAGTCTGTTTTGGACATGTTTCTTTGTACCAATTGTTTGGCTTCGCGGTTTTCTTTTGAAGTGTCGACGGAAGTGGGGAAGTGACCATTTTGAGGTGGGGAGGGGGAGGAAGGGTGCTGGATCAGGTGTGCTGCTCTGTCCGTCCGGTGGGTGAGGGAGTGGGGGGGGGATAAGAAAAGGAATCGTAAGCGTTTCCGCCGGCAGGCGGGAGGAGGTAGAGTAGTGGCAGTGTGGTGGACTAAGGTGTGTGTTGTGGTTGTCCGGGACAGGCGTCATGCCTGGAAACAATTTCTTAGGGTTCGCTCTGACCAGAGGTGGTTGGAGTTTGTTGGGATGGCTCAGGAAACTAGGTTTCTTCTCCACAGGAAAAAGGCCCAGTATGGCAGCAGGTTGTGTGATAAGGTGTCTCAGGGCCTGCCACTGTTGCAGGTTTGGACTATGGTTTGCCGGCAAGATGTTCGCACCACTGTGGCGTGGGTGTTCAGTCAGTCAGGTGAGGTGCTACAAGGCCCACAGATGGCAGAGGCCTTCAACATAAATTTTGCAGGTGTGTACGACTCCCCGAAAGGCCCCGCCCCTCCTTTGTTTGTTGGTGAGGAGTCGTGTGGGGATGGTGGGGCAGATGTCCCATTTGAACTGGTTGAGCTCGCAACAGCGCTGGATGCCTGTCGCACGGACAGTGCTGCTGGGGTTGGCTGCATTACTTACGGTACTCTTCAGAACCTGACCAAGGCCGGCTGGGCAGCTTTGTTGGGTTTTTATCAGAGCCGGTTTGGCAGGGCCCCAGTCCCAACTTCGTGGCTGTTCTCTGTCTTGACTCCTGTGCTGGGTAGGGGGAAGGTCAGGTCCGTGGTCAGCAGTTACAGGCCTATCGCCCTCCTCTCATGCGCACGGAAGGTTTATGAGAGAATGCTTGCTTGTCGTCTGGAATGGCAGGTTGAGGGGTCTCGGGGGCTGTGCAGCACCAAGTTTGGGTTCCGGAAGCACCGGGGGGCTCAGGAGGCTATGATGTTCCTAGAGTCCGGCATCCGTGAAGCATGGCTGCATGGCGGTTGTGGTGTTTCTGGATATTCGGGAGGTGTACGATATGGTTGACATAGCATGGGTGGGGTTCGCCCTAAGCGAATTGGGGGTCAGTAAGAAACTGCGTGCAGAGATTCTGGCTCTTTTGCGAAGGCGCGGCTTCGCGACTAGAGTGGGCAAAGCATGGTTAGGTGTTAGGTGCACTGATAGGGGCTTGCCCCAGGGAAGTTGCCTGAGCCCGATCCTGTTCGCGACAGTGATCAACTCGGTGCTTCTGCGTCAGGCTGTCAATGTCGTCACGTATGCTGACGATGTGGCTGTCTGGCTTGCTGGTGGGGACTCCCGGCGATCATTGCTGCTCTGTAGGCGGCGCAACAAGGGCTTTGGCTGTCAGAGGGTTGCAACTGTCTGGTGCAAAAATCGAACTCATGGTGTTTCACTGGGGACATCCGTGTGGGGGTGAAATCACAGTGCCCAGAAGCAGAATATTTTCAGCTGGTCTGCGACAAGCATTTTGCAAACTAAAAACGGTCTGCGGGAAGAGGGAGGTATCTGCGGGTGGCAGGAAGGGTGTGAAGATGGAATTTTGCATTGTGTAAAATTGTGAGTTAGGCCTATTTGAGTTCATGAAACAAGTTTCTTGCGACAACTTTTTGTCGAGACCTTTGTAGGTTGTTTCAGCTAAACAACGTGAGAATGACCAAACCTATCGTCATGACAATAGCACCATTCAAAAGCTCTCGAAAAACCGGTTAAAATGGTGTATATGTACGTCAAAATCGGTCAATTTTTGGCGAAATTATCGCAAAAAGAAGACTAAAACAGAAAAAAGTACAGGATAAATCATACTGCAACACTGCAAGCCGTACTGCGACGTAGCGTCGCGCGTCGCTTTGATTCTGTTACAGGGTCAAAGTGGATGGTATTTTGGTTAGGTCAGTTGATAAGGTGCGGTATTTGGACTACTGGCTTGACCCTGACAGCTGCGCTGGATGCATGAGGTGGCCACGATCAAGAAGAATATCGCTGCTCACCTGGGAGTGCTAAAAACCTTGGCAAACAACAAGTCGGTGGCAAGGCAAGGTACTATATCCTTTTACTGGGTTTATATTTGCGCGTATGCTGACTTTCACTTCCCGATTCTCGTGGGTTCTCGGCAAGCCCTTGGAGCAGTTCCGGTAGCGCTCAATGAGGGACTCCGGGTGGTCACTGGATGCCTGCCGTCTACTACTATTAGCACACTATTTGAGGCAGTGGAGTCCCCCATCTCTGTGCGCACTAAGGAGCTGCTGGTGAGGTTGTACCATTGTGCGTTGGCCAGGGGTCAGTCAGATGCCCTGGGGCGTCTCCTTTACGATTATATGACATTGTTGAAAGCTGCTCATGACATGCTAGGTGCTCTGGGGGCGGGAACCTCTCTTCTCCAGTGGATGAGGTTGAGTGGCTTCCAGCCTCTGTGTTTGGTGCCCCCCCTAACCCCCTGGGTCTGGGGTGGTGCTGCGGTGACAGCTCTGTCAGAGTCTGAGATTCTAAAGGGCTGCACCTCGCTTTGCATCCTTGTTTACAGCGACGCCTCTTTCTAGCCTGATGGTTTTTGGGGAGGAGTTGGGGTGTGTATCCCAGACCTCAAGGTAGAGTATTGTGGTGTGCTCGAGGCTCTCCTGTCGGCATTTGTGGGAGAGCTGGTTCCTATTTCAGTGGCGTTGGACATTGGGATCGAACTCGGTTTACGTGAGTTCCACGTCATGACGGACTCCCGGTCGTGTATAGGTAGTTTTCTTAATCAGTGTTTCCGTTCCTTCCAGTGCTCCCACCCAATTGCCCTTGAGATTGTCTGGAAGATCTTTACTGCAGGCTTGCAAGGCCTAGCAGTCTCAATCAGATGGGTGAGAGGCCACATGGGGGTGTTAGGGAATGAGCTGGCCGACAGTCTTGCAAAGAAGGTCCTTGGTGGGATGGGGGAAAGGGTTTCTTTTGCCCTAAGGTCCAGAGACTTACGTCCGGTGGGTAGCAAGGTTTTGGGGGAGGAGTAAAGTGCCGACTGGCAGCTAGGATCTACTGGCTGTCACTTGTTTGGGGTGCACCCCACTACCGACTCCTCTACAGCATTTCTTGACGTGACGCGGGCTTGGTCTCATGTTTACGCACTGGGCACGTACAACTGGGGGAGCGCCTGGCTCGGCTCGGTTGGGCAAGGTCGGCCAGGTGCGAGTGTGGGGGTGGTGATGAGACTGTTGAACACTTTTTGTTGGAATACCCTCAGTGGGACCGGTTCCACCTGTTTGGGACATGGGTTGGGGGAAGAAACCTCCTCCGTGCTGTTCTTGGGGTTCCGCCATTCGCGGGGCCAGGACAGTGTTTGCTGTACCGGGTCTGAGGTTTTTGCAAGGCCACGCAACGTTTCGGATTATAAGGTGATTTCACGGTCCCTTCCTTGGTGTTGGCTTCCCTGTGCGGTCCAGGTTGAATCTGGCTTTGCGGTGATGCTGTGCAACGGGGGTGTAGGGGAGGTGCTATGATGGGGTCAGAGTGGTGGCATTGTTGTCGTTGTGAGTGGATGGTTGTCTGGTTGTTAGGTTAAGTAGGTTAGGTTGGTTTTGTAGCATTGAGCGATAAGTGTATTAGGCTTTTAGGCTCATTAAAAAAAACTTCAACTTCAACTTCAGTGTTAGTGCATTGTTGCCGAACCATCGTCGAACATAGTTTGTACAACAACGATTTGCATTGTTATTAACCTAGCCATAATTGCGATAGCATAACGAGCCATTGTTGGCGGGAATGTTCTTTGTTCCAACTCCGTTTTTAAAACTCGATAACTGACTGCAATAAATGCCTTATTTGTTGATTTTAATCAGTTTTAACGCTTTCCTTTGGGTCTTCCTTCAGCTGCGGTAAATGTATCGTTTCGGAAACATTGACACGCAAACATTGATATCGGTGGTAGGCTCGATTTACTTACGTATGAAAGAACCAAAGCCCTTCGTTTTCTTAGTAGTGTAAGAGTGAGCGCTTGGTGTATGCTACCGTTTAGGCTCATTAAAACGTAACATAACACCATAACGTCATAGAAACTGCGTGATAAACCAACAGCACTGCCACTTCATTCTTCACAATGAAAGTTGTCTTTAGGAGCTAGTGCTGTAAAAGTGAATTGGTGTGTTAGTATATTGGTGTATGAGTGTAGTAGCATTAGTGAATTAGTGATGGAGTTGGTTTAGTGTTAAAGTGTGGTTCTATTGGGGCTGGTAGTCAATGTTGGCTAGAGCTCCGTAATCAATCAATCACACAATCGTCTTTAGAAGTGTTCTAGATCAAGCTGTCATTTCAACAGGACTACGTAACAGTACCAATCAAATTGTCCCTAACTTACTAAAGTCTACCGTATTGGGATTTAGTGACCTATTGCCTATTAGTAAACAAAAACGAGTTTAGGGAAAGTTAAACTACACCGAGGCTAAAACAGGATTAAAGCCCTTTGTTGACCTTTTTTTTTTTCTACAACTTTGTAAGACAAAATCTGATGCAAAATAAATTTTGGCCATTTTTTTTTTTAGTGGAAGTGATTGCGCTCCGTAACTACACCCTTTAATCATTTCCACTCTGTGTAGTGATTATGCAATTCAGGCAGATTTTCCTTTTCTACAAAAAAAAAAGTAAATCCTCCAAATTATACGGCATTCGGAAGCGAGTTACAAATTTAACTTTGTACAATTAAAACGACACTTCTTTCAAGTTTCAATGTCGTTTCTCCAAGTTGCGTTTGGCGATTTTCCGCCCTCATTTAAGAGGTGTTGATTAGGGTGTTCAAATATCGGTAATTAAAACTTCTGCTCAGTCGGTCAGAAACAACAACGGTGTATAATTAACGGATTGTCCTTCGTGTCTGCAATTCCAGCCATTTGAAGCCTTTTGAAAGCCTAATTAATCGCTGTAACCGCATGACCAATTAGACAGCAGAGTGTTGTGACTCTTCGTGAAGGGGACTCGTGTTGCGTTCGATCATCGCCTACCTATGGCTGTGATAAAGCCTTTGCAATATTACGTTTCCTTCAGCACAAAACGTGGGTTGGACCTCAAAGAACGGAGGAGAGACTTGATTGGAGAAAAGGTCAAATATGGTCCTTTTCCGAGGCAAAACGTTCCACATAAAGCTTGTAGCACACTACTTCGTTTTGTTCCGCTCCGTTAAGTCACGTCGCAGGCCGTCAAATTTCAGTTTGGGTTAAAAGCATGTAAATTACAGGAGCCGTGCATACTTCTCCGCCTCGTTCCGTGACGACCCGTTGGCTGACGGACGGGATCGTCGAGGCAGAATCCTTTCCATTAAAAACTGATCGTATCGGAGAAGTGTACGGCACTGTACGCACCTGAAGGCTGCCGACGGCCGTCGTCGTCCGTCGCGCGCCTACGCGCAGCGCCTTTCCCCTACTAAATACAGATGCGAACCTATTTTAGTTGCCTTCTGGACTTAAATGTCATCATGCTCGAGCATAAAGAATTAATACCTAATTTGTTACGACTTTCTATTTAATTATTTATTTAAGGGTCCCTACAAGTACTTCATTTGCATTGCCAATTTCGGCGCGATCAAATTAAAAAGTTCAGCGAAGTCGACTGAAACGGTTAGCGACGGAAGCAATGTGTGCTGAACCACCCGTTCTGTCGGTCGTCGGGACGTTACGGAACGGAGTAGTGTGCTGCAAGCTTAACTCCACGAATACTGGCATGAATACTGGATTCGTGACGTCACAATGTGGTCGGTTGGAGAAACAGGCTCGTCACTCTACAAAACGGATTATTCTGTTGGGTGGAAACCCCCCCAACATCCACGTAATCATTATACACATCCTGTACCTAACATAATCAGAAGCCTTTTAAAACTTGTTGCCAGAAATTCACTACCGGTGAAAGTCACCCCTGTGATAAATAAGTACAGATGGAAACCCATTTCAGTTGCCTTTTTGACTTAACTGTCAGACTGTCTGAGTGGGACGGAATCCTCGACCTTTGAGACCAAAGGCCGACGATCTACCGCTAAGCCATAGGCTGTGTCAGTATGGCTTAACGGTGAAGCTTCGGTCTTTGGTCTCACAGGTCGGGGTTTCAATTCTCGCTCAAGCTGTCTGAGGCAGTCAGGCAGTCTAACCGAAGCTTTACTGTTAAGCCACACTGATATGGCCAGTGCGGCTTAGTGCTAAGTCAGTGCGGCTTAGCGGTAGACCTTCGGCTTTTGGTCTCTAAGGTTCGGGGTTCAGTTTCCGCTCATGGAGCCTGGCATTTAAGACATTGAAATAGGTAGCATCTGTATTTATTTACCACTAATCCAGCCGATTTCGACTTTCCGTCCGCGTCCTGTTTAGTCACAACTGTGCCCACACTGGTGAAATTTGTAGTCCATCTTCCTAATTCCCTTCCTCATTGTGGTTGAATTAATTCCTGTCCCTCCCATTCCCTCCCTTCCCTCTCTTCCCTATCCTACCCGTCCAACGTCAAATTTTGCTCCCTTCTCGTGAGCAATCCGTGCGCCTGGTCACTGGTGACATCTAGTGGCTGATTTTCAAAGCTCAACTCTACACTAATGCTTCGGGCTTTATATTGAGTGTACGTCATATGGCTGAGTGGATTTGCTGCCTAAAGATAATGCTTACAACAATATATAGCAATGAATTTGGTCATTATGATAACGTCCCATTAAACTATAGGAGCTCAACTCAGTCAATTGTCGATTCTACCACTTTTGCCCGTGTGACTTCCGCCTACAGTGTAAGGTAAAAACCTGGAGCAAACTAACTTCTCAAGCCTAACCTTAAAAAAAATTAGAGATGGATAGAAACGAACCTGCATATCACCACTAACTTCTCTATCCTAACCTTAAAAAAATTCCAGATGGATAGAAACGAAGCTGCAGATAACCAAAGTAAATATACTTGTTTTGTTGAAGCTCATTGCTGTCAACAATCAACCACAAAACTGTACAAAAAAAAGTGTCATCTGTTTTTAAAAAGAAAATTTGTTGAAGTTTTGAGAGATTTCTGCTGCCTGACATAAACAAAATTCACGAAAATTAACACATTATACGTTTTCTAGTTGGAAAATTGGTGTGAATAACGGTTAGCTTGCTAAATAATTTCGGCGCATTGGAAGAATGCATGAACTATAAAACAATAAAAAAAAAAAGTATGATATCTGCTAAAAAAATTTGCTAAATATTCTCAGTTAAAAAAAACAAAAAAACATTTAAGAACGAATGCATGCATGAGCAATCCTTGCCAATTTTTTTGCAGTTTTTGTAGAACGCCAAGTTAATCCCACCGACTAAAACTTCAGCGTAAATAAAATACTTGAAAACTGTTCGGTAAGCAACTCGTAATTATTTTTACTGAACCTTCGAACCTTTTAATATTTAAATATTTATTTTTTGTTTTTTTTCTTTCAGATACTATCCCTCATCCATATTGTTTAACACAAGCATGCGTTACTGTTGCGGGGGCCGTTCTCAATGCCATGGATCACAATGTCAAGCCATGCGACGATTTCTACCAATACGCCTGCGGGGGGTGGATGAAGCAAAATCCCATTCCAGAAGGAAAGTCAATGTGGGGCACATTTGGAAAATTATGGCAGGAAAATCAACTTGTCATGAAAAACGTCTTAGGTAATTTTTTTTTCTTCTTTTTTGTCAAGGGAAAAAATCGGGAATTTGACTGATGTTTGTGTAGGAAGAATAGGAATTTGCAATTGTATTTGGTATTTTTCCTGCAATCCCTGTATCATTAAAAACAAATGGGTTGTAACGCTAATTTAAACTATCTCCCCCCCCCCCCCCCACAACCATTTGTATCCCTCATTCTGTTCATTAAGGAGTTAAACTGTCTTTCTAATATGGGTTGGGTGTCTTATGATTCCAAAGACATCCAGTAAAAGTTAACAGAGATAAGCATTCTGGGGTTTATAATAAAAATATTATGCAAAGCCATTTACAATGCTCATTTAAAAACCCACACAATCGCACAACGTTTCCAGTTTTCAACTGCTCGTA
The DNA here is from genome assembly GCA_023313725.1 of Lithobius niger. Taxonomy (NCBI): domain Eukaryota; kingdom Metazoa; phylum Arthropoda; class Chilopoda; order Lithobiomorpha; family Lithobiidae; genus Lithobius; species Lithobius niger. Next base: position 8,095 of record JAHWFP010003686.1, read on the forward strand.
AAAAACGAAGAATGACAGTTTTACATGTCAGTGCCAAGACACTATATTTCCAGAAACATTACAAGAAACTTTAAAAACGAAATGTTAGCAAACCTGGCCAGAATAGAACAGCAAAACAAAGAACAAGAAGAACAAACCTCTTCCTTGCAAATGCAGGTGCAAAGGGACGAATGTGAATATCCTACATTATTTTAATGTAGGGAGAATGGAAGTCGCATGAAGAATGGATGCGGGTTGTTTCAAGGGAAGTTTACTATACTTATATGGATTTGCCTTCGCCTGAATCCGTAAGTAGTAAACCTCCTAAGAAATCTCAAGGAATTTCTTGTTCTTTGTTTTGCAATCCTGTTCTGGCCAGGTTTTCTAACATTTCGTTTGCAAAACCCTTATTTTCAGCAGAGCTGACTTTCGTCGGTAATGTTATGCTCAACAACTTTGGTCCTATGCATTATTGCCCTGAAGTTAACGGAAGACGAGATAATGGACGAAAACGCTAAACCGGAAGTGACTTTAGGCCATTTTTCCAAGATGGCGGCGAAAGCTCAACTCGGAATGTTGGAGACTTTTAGTATGTTGGTTAGTATGACGGATAGGGGTTATGTACCAATGTTCAACGTAATCGGAATTTGTTCCCACAAAAAAGCTTATTTGACTGGACTATTTGTTGCATAATGCCAAACTGGATGCATTTTTTTTAGAGTACCATGTAACTTAGGACGGTAAAGGGATTCGAACCGGCGTTCACTTGATTTGGAGACGAGGACGCTGACCGCTGGGATGTTGCTGCTCACTTTGCTCGCGGTCCCCAGGGACCCCTCACAAAGCATGCATTGTGCGTTGGGACTTAGTTTTCGGACGTTCAGTTGCCGTCCCTTTAACAGGACGATTCAAAACAAAGGGTGGAAGCTTCTTAGTGTTTCTTGACACTGACATGTGAAACTGTCATTCTTTGGTTTTTTTTTACGAGCACTTGTAAACGTGATACAACAAAACCAGAAACGAATTGTGCACCCGTGTGTTTTTAAACTTGCATTGTAAACGGCTTGAAGCAAAAGGTGACAGCCTACGTTTCATGCTGGATCAAATAAAATTATATTCATGTATATTCCTAAATTTATTTAGCGTCTATGATTTATTTAATAAGCTATACTTAAACCACGCGCAATGGCTATTTGCCGTGACGTCACCATGAGTTAGCCAATGATGAACGAGAACAACGGCTGTTTGGCCGTGTGATTGGATGCACGTCACCGCAAACAGCCACGGCGCATGGTATATGCTTAACACATTTGAATTTATTTTAATATTTGACCCAGTGGGAAAAACGAGCATGCTGTCATTATACGAATGTAACTTGATGGGCACTAAAGAGGAGAGAAATACAGGGGTTGACAATATTTTGGTTGGGAACCATTTTATGAACGTATTTTAAAAACTAACAATGAGGCCTAAAACCGCCTCATAAAATGGCCGCCGACTGGCATTCAAGGCCAAAGAATTATTGACTTCTACCAGGGCTATCTACAGTACTGGCCGGATCTTGAATGAAAAATAGCATACGCCACTAGATTGGGAAATATGGCCGCCGAAAACGCCACTTAAACGATGATTGCCTCTTTCTGTCAACCGAGGGCGACACCGTTCGTACAAAACTGCAGCGTTCCTTCCCTTGCAACACTTTCTGGATACACGAACGTGTCGCTTTTTTTTCCCCAAGCGCAGAGAAATAGCTTAACTGTGGCTGAGTGATAGCTTAAAAACTATTTTAAAATGTTTTAATACATAATAAAAATGTGTCACGCAAATTTACGTAAAATTAAAATTACATTTTGATAACCGCCACTAGATGCCAACAGATGTCGCTCCTCTCCGTACAAATATTCACCGATGCGATTTACCAATTCCCGAACGTCCATTTTTTTCCCCCGTCTAATTCGTTGTAGGTCGGGCCAGTTAGTTTAGTGGCCATGCTTCTACACTCCTCATTTTATTATAGTGTTGGGCGATGACAGAAATTTTTCATCCGGTGCAGGCTGCAAGTGTGTAGCCCGGTGCTCGGTTTTCCCTGCTACTTATAAATATTGTGGCGTCTGGTGTTACGGCGCTGTGGTGCCAACACCTGATTTTCAATTAATAACAAATTTTCGGAATAAATTTGTTTTGTTGATATAGCTTTTATGGAAACAATTTATTAATTTTCCCCCTTGATTTAAGCTTAACATATCTGTTTCACCATTTGTAAAAAAGTCTTTTTTTTTTTACATAAATAAATCGTCTTTTAAAATTAGAATGTAACTGCTGTCCAAGTAGAGATGCAAATTTCATCAAATGGCGGTTGTAGCATCAAAGAAATGCAAAGTTGGCTCCACTTTTGTGCATTGCTTTGAACTCCCAGCAGTTGATCTTTAACCCTTCAGAATGAAATGAAAATTTAAATTGTTGCAGTGCTTTGAACCCGGCGCTCACGAGGACCAAATTAACTATTGTTATCACCATACTTTTTCCGTTTTCATTGTTATAAAACTCAGAAATAAATCGAGGAGTGCGTAGCGTGTGGGCTGTTAGACTCCTGTTACAGCATTGTTGCTAGTGGGCCTTAGGGCTTCGGGCAGATGACCAGGAGTGGTTAACGCTCGTTAAACCCTTTGAACCCTTTGAATAAATCACCTATTGGTACTACACTTTTACAGATCCTATGTTATTGTGTCAGCGTTCGTATTGTTATAAGTGTCAGAATAAATAACTTACTGATTGATTGATATTTTACTGAGGCGATAAGGCCTCCAAGCCATTCGCTCACAAACTTACAAATAAACTAAAAACTACTTACAGACTTATTGCTATACTTATAACGATGAACTATAACGGCATTGTTGTAATACCATTATATCGGCCAACGATTGTTGAACGCCAGGGAGAAGAACAATGGACGATATCAAGAAAAATGACATTAACTCGAATTCATCGCACTTGAAAAAAAGTATTTAAAGTATGGTGATAAATTAGTTATCGCGTACTTTTGCAAGAATGGTCCCTCTCTACGTGATTTATTGTGATAGTTTTGCTTCCTCGGCTCTTAACGCCTCGGTTAGCCTCGGAAGAACAAAACTATCGCAATAAATCACGTATAGAGGACCATTGTTGCAAAAGTATGCCAATAACCACTACTTATAATTTTAACGTCTTTTTTCATATTAAAACAATACCAGTATTTTAACAATGCTCGGTTTTTGATACCCGTTGTATTTTTGGTACCGCTGTATACCGTGAGAACAGGTTTACTGCACAACACTACTTTAGTACCCATCTAAAGTGAAATTGGGTACTAAAAGGTCAGGAATGTAGGCACTTTAGTATATCGACGACAACACGCCTGGTTTGCACGTTCAAATATTATTAAATTAATATGAATTATGTAACGATAGCATGAGCACTTTTGTCCGAGTGTTTAACTTTCAACATGGTGAATTTTTTTTTTTATTTACTAAAAATTTACCGATTGTGGCAATTATCGTTTTTTATAATTCCTTCACAACTGACTTCATTTGCAGAAAATCAACTAAGCCTCAACGCAACTCGTGCAGAAGTTAAAGCTCAAGTTTACTACAATTCCTGCATGGATTCCAACGACACCATGGAAAAATTAGGTGCCAAGCCCATGCTTCAGATAATCAATAAGGTAATTACTAACTGTCTCAAAGGTATCCCCTTCCCCCCTACGCAGTGTGTGTGAATTACGGAGTCTTGTAAAGCGCTAACACGAATGCAGCCAATCCACCTAAAAAACATCTTTCCCCGCAACAGAAAAAAAAACCCACAGAAGACAATCTAAACGCATCTTGAAAGAAATAACATGGTAGCTGGGACAACATACTTGTATGAGATTCAAGAAATCTCGCTGCTGTCTCCAGTACTGATCTTCAGCAATTTTCAAGAAGGTCTTGGCTTTTTCAATAATGTCAGCCACCCATGTTCTTGAGATTTTTTCTTCCTAATATTTACATATTCGTAGCCAATATAGGGTGAGTCAGAAGACCGTATGAGGGGCCAGCATTTTGTAGCAATGAACACTTTCAATAATAAGTTGGTAGACTTGCAAAGTGGTCCTGGGGCTATTTGACAATGCGTGAGTGAATGACCTTGACATGTCCCATCAAGGTCATCTCACTGCTAACTTCTAAACCATGCGTCATAGAAAATCGGTGTAAATTAGAAAGGTGTAGATAGAGAAACACAAACCAATGCCAAAGCAAAAAAACAGAATGAAATTCGGAGTAAAAGTTTACAGTCGAAGATAGTGGTATAAACTGCACTGCGGTACACCGGGATAGGCAGGTGTAAGGCAAGAAATGAATGTAGGAAAGGCAGTGCAGAGAAATTTCACATTAGACTAAACATGAAAACTAATTGTGTGTGATCGCAGTTAATCAGAACATTTACACCTCTAGTGGAAGGGGGAGAGAGACAGCCTTTCCCTTTTAGACACTACTGTACATGTCTGCATTTAACATCAGAGTTGAGCCCTTAACGTCGATGCAATGCATTACTAACCTATTCAGTCCATCCCAGCCACATAGCCTGGTGATATTTCGTGTGGCCTAACTTCCCTTGTGAAACAAGTAATAACAACTAAATAAACACAGCCCATGCACTCAGTGTTCCAATCTCTGGGTGGGATACTTGCCTGCCTACCCCGGTGTACTGCAGTGCAGTTTATACCACTATCTTTGATCGACTGTAACTCCTTTACTTTTTGCTCCGAATTTCATTCTGTTTTTTGTGCTGGCATTGGTTTGTGGTTCTCTACACCTTTCTAATTTACACCGATTTTCTAGGACGCATGGTTTAGAAGTTAGCAGTGAGGTGACCTTGATGGGACATGTCAAGGTCATTCACCTACTCATGGTCAAATAGCTCCCGGACCACTTTGCAAGTCTACCAACTTATTATTGAAGTAATGTTCATTGCTACAAAATGTTGGCTCACCCTGTATATGTATGTATAT
>JAHWFP010003686.1:22987-44686 GCA_023313725.1 Lithobius niger
GAGTGGTCGATCAACTCAATAAAGGTTCAATCTGACAAGTCGTCGGGCCGAACAATCACTTCTCCCCTCCTCGTGCCCACATTGTAAATGCGCTCTCCCATTCTACCTGCATGCAAACAGGAGGCAGGCATGAGTGGTCGATCAATCTGACAAGTCGTTGGCAAGAGTGCCGGGAAAATGTCCCGGGAAATGTGTCCGTAAACTTAATCCGTGACCGGCCCCTTGCATAGCACGGGCTTCCTCTAGTGACTTGTAGTGTTTTATTAATTTTGATTAAGACGTATTAAACGGTTCTAGGTAACCATTTCATGTTTGGTTATTTTGTTATAAATAATTTTGTAACCATTGCTATATGCTGGAATGGATCATACGCAGCCTAGCATTATTTTTTTTTATATTTGAAAAAAGTCTTTCTCATTTTTATTGCTTTTTAGTCTTCTGTACAGCGAAATCTGGGACTTTGTCCGTCCGACTTTGCCCATCCGTCGCCTGTTCAACTCCAGAGTGGTACCAAATGGAGACAAATGGTTTCAACCAGCCAAAAATTAGCTAAAAATAACACTGCAAATTAAAACATCGTTGCTTTCTTATTGCTAACTGGCTTTCCCAACGTCACTTGATGAAATAATAACATTTGATCGTCGCATTTAACCGTGAAAACGAAAGGGCTTCGGTAACGATACACATTAGCAGCCATTAAATTAGTCTCGACACCGTGTTGCGTGAATAGGCACTCTCGAACGAAATTCTCCGTTAGCTGATACTTACGAAATTAAAACGGTAGGCACAAAAAAAATTAGCACTAAAAGCTGAAAACTAAGCCAAAAATCACGTTGGCATGGCATCGTCAAGTCTTCACACCGTGTTGCATAAATGAATAGGCCTATACTATCGAACCCAATCCTCCGTTAGCTGCTACTTGCAAAATTAAAATGTCATAAAAAATAGGCCTAAAAGCGACAATTGCACCTAAAATACATCTAAAACGTAACACATTTTTAATCGGCAATTGTGATGGATACTGCTTTTAGATTATATAATATAGATCGCTGTTACAGAGTGTGACAAGAGGTGTGCGCCTCAACATTTTCTAAAGTGGCGGAAGTCTACAAAAGACTGGTTTCGTGCGTTTCTTTTCCTTGCAGCAGTTGCAGAAGTTACCTAAATGCCTACGTCACGGAAACGTGACTAGCGCTAGATGACCAAAAGAAACGGCCCCCTGGCGGATTGGCACACACAGAGCTATCAAACGGACTGCCAAAAAAAAAAAATGAACGCTGCCATCTCCGTGTGATTGCCGTAATCGTTCAAGTCGCCGAAAAGCGTTATCGTGAAGATTTTATTGGCAATCGAAATGAATCGATAGAATTTTATGCTTGTGAATTTATTACTTTAACTACCTGCAGCTTTGTCTTTTTAGTTAGATCCACCATAACTATAAAAACACGGCCGTATTTGCTGTACTGATCAAATTTTTTATCGATGGTTAGGAGCCATTTTGTTTCCGAAGCAGAGCTAGCATCTTTTTCGTTGCTGGATGGCTGCATTTAGCACTGCACTAAATGAGGAATAGAGACGCGTCCGCTGCATGCAGCACTGCAAAATGCAGCTAAATTATGGGGAAAGAAACGGCCATTTAGCGAATTGCTTCAGCACTGCTAGGAAAAGAAACGCACGGGTTGCAAATAGGTAGTCGCAGCAGCCTCTTGTTGAACTTAAATCTACAAATAAGCTGTATAGTCTTCGTGCAAAATTTCAAAAGAATCGGCCAATGGGTTCTAAAGTTACCGTGGAGAAGGACAGGCCGAATGACACCAGAACAGCATGAGTAGTTCCTTTCACTGCTTCGCACCGCGACTACGCTAATGAACTCTTCATTTTTTTTCTACTGTTTTTCTGTTGTTGCACGTGTGGCGGTTTTATAAAAACAGAAAAACAGTCGGAAAACGACAGCGGACGTATACACATACGTCATCGTAGCTGTCGTCATCGTGGCTGAGAGGTGAGGGAGCTCAGCCTGGTTGCTGGAGATTTGCGGATCTGGTCGAACACCTGGAAAGGGGATCTTGGCAAAGTCCCGTCCAGGACTGCCGACCCAGGGTAGTGTGAGAGGCTACCGTTTTCCCTCAGCGGCTATGGGAACTATTCTGGCCAATCCTGGACAATCGTTCGGCCCTTACGATGATCAGAGGTTTCCCGGTTCATATTCCCGGGTTGGTTCCTCCCTTTACCAGATATTTCTTCTTCTCAAAAAAGTCTGGTAATGTTCAAAGTTGAGCCGGTTCAGCCACACGTGCATTAAATTGCTTCGGCTGACTTAAGGTACAAAAGAAGTTAATAATAATAAAAAAAAAAGGCATACATTTTGGACATTAACGCAACTGTTACGATTTGTTTAAGCGTAATAAGCCATCCAAAAATTGAGCAGACTCACTTTTTCTGACGGGTTAAAATGTACGCGGGCATCTCTTTGTGAAGTGTCTGCATTGAATTGGAGATTTAATAGACCTGTAGAGTGATGAGGCACTTCAACTCAGATCACCCGTCCCTCAGATTATATCATCAGGGCAGGGGATGATGATAGAAAAACCGCAGCGTCAGCTAGAATTTTGAATGGAGGCGAACGAGGTCATCAATAAATTTAGTGATATTTCTTCGTCGCCGATGCAATTTCGAAAACTCCGCCTGCTACAAGCCGTTGGCTTTCCTGCATTGTTTGGAGCTTGTAACTACTGTTCCGGGCGTTGGCAAGATTTGGTGAAATTATCTGAGGTGCTAAGTAAGGAATCTTTTTTTTTTTTGACAAATATTGTGGATAAATTGTGAGGTAACAAACGTGTTCGTGTTAAGAACGCTTAAGCTTAAAAAAACTCGGGTCTTAACCTGTAAAAAAAAAAAAAAAAAACATTTTTGTAAGTGAACAGATACAAGAAGAGAGGTGTAAGCCACCAGTGCCGCACCAATGCATATAATATCAGCTCACAGCCTCCTCCCCCCCCCCAACAAAAAAAATAATAAAAAAAATTTATAAAAAAAATTTAAAAAAATACAAGTTGGAGCTTATTTTATACGTGTTGGCTTACGTTCGAGGGGTTGTCGAGTTCTGTAATTTTTTGGAAAACGGTCTATATTTTCTATTTTTTTTCATTTTTAGAATTGCAGTTCCCTACTTTAAAAAAAAAAGAGATTTAATTATTGTTCAAGTGTATTACCAGGTAATATAATATGAAGGTAGTACCTGCAGTATGGTTTACATTTTTTAACTGGTTAAGAATTTTTAGCCGGCAGATTTTGTCTGAAGCAAATATTAGTGCACATTTGAATTACTAAAGTTTTATTACAAATAACAGCAAACTGGTCACAATAATTGAAAAATTGTAGATAGATAAAAGAGTAGATAAGTACTATACGTTCAATTTTGTTGTGTGATTTGAAGACGTTCAGGAAATAAACCAAATAATGACGATATTGAATTTTTTTTATCGAGTTTTGTTTTGTTATCATGATACTTTTTTCGTTTTCATTGTTATGAAACTCAGCAATAAATCGGATTTTCTCGTGTTAGCAAGTAAGTAGGTTAGGCTTGAGCGTATGGTATAGCGGACCTCTTCAGCTCAATAAACTAAACTAAACTAATAAATCGGATACATCATTGTTGTAAGTGTCCCAATAAGTCACTCATTGGTACACTTTTACAGCGTTCGCATTGTTATAAGTGTCAAAACAAATAACTTGCTATACTTATAACAATGAACAATAACGCCATTGTCGTAATAACATTTTTGTGGGCTGGATTGATACTTGGGTGGGTGACCGCCTGGGAATCTAGCTGTTGCAGACATAGGGCCTTAGGGCTTCGGGCAGATGACCAGGAGTGGTTAACGCTCGTTAAACCCTTTAACCCTTTTTTTTGTTATTACCAACGATTGTTGAACGCCAGAGAGAAAAACAATGGACAACACCAAGAAAAATGACATGAAACAACTCGAATTCATCCACAAACGGATTCAAAAAAGTATTTGAAGTATGGCGATAAATTAGTTATTGGCATACTTTTGCAAGAATGGTCCCTCTATACGTTATTTTTTGAGATAGTTTTGCTTCCTCGGCTCTTAACGCCTCGGCTAAGCCTCGGAAGAACAAAACTATCACAATAAATCAAGTATAGAGGGACCATTGTTGAAAACGTATGCCAATAACCACTACTTCTAACCATACTTAGCCGGTTTCTTTGTTTAAAAGTATGGCTTCCAAAATCATAAGTCTTTCACAGCGTTCAAGGTTAAAGCATTGTTGAAGCATTGTTTAAAAAATGGGAGAATATGTAGGAGTACGGAAGAATAAGTGTAGAAATAAGTGAACAGTTGTCATCCCAGCAGTATTTATTCTTACAAGCATAAGATACAGAAACTGCTTGCTGTCGACCAAATTAACAATTGCGACTAAATTATATTTCCTGTTTCAGGTTTTATCAGCCTATCTCAAGTACATGACGCAAGTGGGCGTTTTATTAGGAGGAGAAGAAAATTCCACTCAAGCACAAATGAAGGACATCATCGAATTTGAGAAGCGATTGGCAAATGTAAGTTGTAAAACGGAATTGGTTTAAAAAGAATGATGTTAGCCGACACTTTTCATCATGATTGAGAATGCTGTAATCCCATTTTTTTGTTGTTGGGTGGGGGGAGGGGTGGATATACCCTTCTATACCCTTCTTCAGCCTGCTAATCTGTTCTTCCCTCTTCTCCACTATCCTTTCAAACAGAAAAGAAAGGCCATAATAATACCAAGTAATAAAAAAAATTCCCCAAGGTACATGTTAGAAGGAACACCATGAGTTTTCCAATCCAAAAACAGTTACCATACAAGCAGAAAAATGCTAAGACCCCCAGTTCCGCTACTGAATTTACAGCTCAACTTAATACTAGAAGAATACAAGTAAAACACAGATTCGTATTTAAGAGGAACCGTATATTCCTCCCTTAGGGACGGGTGCACCCAAATGCCTCCGCTGTTGTTTTAAATTAGCAGCTTTTCTACTGGTTAGATAAAAAAAACTTCCACCCCATTCCAGTAAAACTAAAAAATGGGATATGAAGGCCAGTTCAGTAAGGAAAAAAATGTCACAGGTTTCACTCCCATACTTCAGGTGGCTAAGAAGCAACGGTTTTATCCCCCTACAAGTCAGTTAAATTTTAAAGTGCAAACGCAGTCCTTCAAGGGTTAAATTGAAACACTACATTTTGGCAGAACTGAATCTATTTTTGCAAATGTTCTTTAACTGAAATGATATAGAGACATACAAGATGTGATATATATGAGACAAGAGGTTAGAGATAGCTGAGGGCAGAGATTTGAGAATACGAAATTTGAGATAGTTCAGATATACTAGGTTGAGATATTTGACGTACGTATATAAGATTTGAGATTCGTTTATCAATCTCAAATCTTATATACGTACGTCAAATATCTCAACCTTGTATATCTCAACGAAATTTGAGGTGTTTATGTAATTTGAGGTGTATCATCAGGCAGGTTTCCATTTAGAGTAGCGTTCGTAGTAGGGCAGTGAGACGTGTAGGTTAGTGTGCAACGATGCCAAAAGCCTATCACGAATGCTGTTCATTGACGAACAAAATGCATAAAAAGCGCATGCTTGTGTTACAGTAACTGATAATGTGTATTCTAATTACGAGAAACAAAGCTGAAGTTATGATGTGTGTTTAGGTGTTCTAATTTTTAGTGTAACAGTCCAGCCCATCAGCTGTAGTAAACGTAAAAATTATGAATTAAAAAATTTATAGACATTCCAAACAAAAAAGGTAGAGGTGACTATTAGACAGTGGAATTCTTTGTATTCACAGGACTATGAAAGTTGTGATATCCACCCAAAACCAAAACTGGTATAAGAGCAGCCGCCAAGTTTCCAAAAAGGGTCGGCCTTTCAAAGTAGTGATATCATTCAAGCAGGGAAAGGACGCCAAGGTTAATCCTATTAGCCAAGTTAATCGCACGGAATAATACTTTGGACGTTAAATGAAAACTTGAAGATTGCTACCGCTAGTTTTCATTCAACTTTCGAACTATTAGTAGGTGTGGTTAACTTGGCTAATAGGATTAACCTTGGCGGCCTTTCCCTGTTTGAATGATCACTACTTTGAAAGGCCGACCCTTTTTGGAAACTTAGCGGCTGCTCTTATACCAGTTTTGGTTTTGGGTGGATTCTAATTACGAGAAACAAAGCTGAAGTTATGATGTGTTTAAGTATTCTAATTTTTAGTGTAACAGTCCGGCCCATCAGCTGAAGCAGACACTGACTTTGCAGCTTCTTCTAGCTTGGTAGCGTGCCACGACGAGGGTCAGGAATTACTTGCATGAAGTCTTTAAGCTGTGTCGTATTGCGCTCTGCCCTAAGGTAGCATTTTGCTAGTGCGTGTGGAATGTGGACACTCCAACTAGGAAATTACACATCTCATTAGGAAATTACACATCTCATTTACTACAACTGTGGAATACTTGGTAAAATACTCGCACGTCTATGCTGATAGTTTTGCCGCGTAGCACTGAGTGGACTGACCGTACCTAGTCATTCGTATCGCCCCAGGTGATCTTCGAATACCAATGCTCTAGACAGTTGAACTGAAGAAAATACTTGCGACCATCGTTAAGCTAAATTTTTCAACCAACTTACTGAAATGGATCCTTATTAGTGCCATGCAGTTCTGCAGACATGAAACGTATGCACAACGATTTGGCGACATAAGGTCATAGCATTTGGTAAGCTATAGTTTTAAGATTAACAGTCGTGTTGGTTCAATTATGGGAGCAACAAGAATTGCATGAGAGATTGAGATGATCGCTTAGATTTGTATGCCAGGAAATGTATCCACCTTATTGAATTATACAATGTTGAGCATGCTGTTAAGTTTTAATTTTAGTTAGCTATTGTTATTGATTTTAAACTAGCTAACAAATTGGGTGGGATTTCCAGCATTTCCTGCACTGCCACCCTCTCACCTGTATAGAGGGAGGGGGTTCGGCTTCCCATACAATACTTGCATAAACTGGTAAGATATGAGAATCATAATAAAATTCAAAATACACTCTACCACCACAGCAGAACACTTCAGATAAACTTTAGAGTTCGTTGTAAATTTTCGGCGAGTCCTATCGCCTTCTTCAGACTAAAATATCTGATAGGACTTGCTGAAAATTTACAATGAACTTTGAAGTTTTTCTGAAGTGTTCTGTTGTGGTGGTAGAGCGTATTTTGAATTTTGTTATGTCTTTTAATTATACCACTGTATCCGACAGTTACCCGTTTTTTTCGAATATTAAAATCAAACCCCAAAAGAACTTTTATCAGCTTACATACCTTCAATTTCATATGTTGTCTCCGCTAATCGGTTGGCCCGCGATCGTCGATCGTGTCTGTCATTACATGCATAGCATTTGCTGGCAGGTAGTCGCCAAGTGGTAACTCAATTTTTCCAAGTTGGCTATTTAGCAAACACTGCAGATCGTGGAGCTCCTAGCGCAGAATATGTAAGAGACCTAGGCAACGCTGGTTTGTTGTCCACCCGTTTGTAGAGAGTGGTTGGGAGGAGCTGTTCAGAAGACCACATACCTTGGGCTTGACTACTGCATCACTCGTCCCTCACGACAAACAACATGGCGGTTAAAAGATCTGCAGTTCAGATGATTAAAAGACCACAAATCTTAACAAAGTAATGTAAAGAGTCTTGGGGCTTCAAGGAACAATTGTACATCAATAAATTAATACTAAGCAAATCACATTGCATTAGATTTCAAATCTAATGTATTAGGCCACGTGGCTTTAGATTCTATCAGCCTTCTGTGATGCTGGGATCAACATTACAGTTTTCCATGAATAAAATGATATTTTATTACACTACAGTATTTAACTATGATAACAGATCACAGATGGAGATCCCAATCATAGTAACACTAAATTTAAAGGAGGGGGAGTTTGAAAATTCCCAATAAACACCGATTTAAAGTCTGTGATCTGGAGAAATAATGAAAGATCAACAGCAAGCTAGAAGGTAACATGAACACAGTCAATAAAGGCCAGAAGCTAGCAGAAACCCAAAATGGTGACTGCTGCCAAGTTTATTGATCGCGATCTCTGCTACAACAGGACTACAGAAATTCAGAACATGGGACGACTTGACTGTACAATTTGCGTGTGATTAAACGCGTGATATGAGTAGAGGGAAGGGCGAGAATCATTCTTAAGGTATATTTGGATAAGCTCGCCGGAGACAACTCATGGCTTTGTTCTTAGGGCCATGATTAAGTTACTTGAGAAAGCAAAGCAAAAACACAGTCGGCTGCTTTGTTTTATTGGTAATCACGCCCTAATCTTCATTTGGAACAAAAACAATGATCATTTGCGTCCCAAGAGTAAGACAGTTTTGGTGGCCTTTAATTTGGTAACAGTTTCAGCAGAAGACTTAACAGAAATTGTTGTGGGTTTGGCTGGTGTTGGTGTTTTGTTTGTACTCGTTTGTTGAGAACTTTCATGTTCTTTTGGAACAGATAACTATGCCTGCTGATGAGAGACGAGATGATGAAAAACTTTATCACAGTATGACAATCAAGGAGTTGATGGACATAGCGCCAGTGGTAAGTTTTAATCAAGATTGTTTTGTCCATTGTGAATTTTCGTTGCTGTGAAAAGATTTTTACGGGAAGGTGATTTTATATCGTGCAGCCTTTATAATTCATTTTATGAAATGTTAACAGAATTAGGTCTAGTGAGGTGTAGATGGATCAGAGCCATCAATAGTTGGCGATATCGTTTTCGTGTTGTACATAAACCCTCACATCCACCTAACCATATCATATTAAAAATTGTGATCATTACAACACACCTTTAGAAGCAGGAAGCCAAACAATAATGCAGTAATTATCCTTTCCCGGGTGTAGAGGGGAATTCCCCTCCTCCCTTTTGCATTTATTTCTGACTGGTATTTTTCGGTTTAGGTAGGCTGGTTTTTATCCCAGTGGAGGCGGTTTTGCGGTGTCCCTTATAATTAAGACCCTTGTACTATTCCTTTGCTAAGTGTTTTGTTAACAATGCGGAGCATTGTTTCAATGGATCTGTTTTAACTGGCCCAGATTGGTACTTGGATGGGTGACCACCTGGGAATCCGTTCCGGGTGCTGCAGATGTAGGGCCTTTGGGCTGCATCGGGCAGATGACCGGGTGTGGTTAACGCTCGCTAAAACCCTTCGACCCTTTTTAAACTACGTATTGTTGTTCTCGTCAACTCTTCAATACATTTACCTCGTCATTATTGCTAGGTGCTGTTGACGCTGCCTATTATTGTCTGACTAGGGCGAAACTTTTGTCTGGTGCTTTTTTTTTCTTCTTATTTTGAGTTTAATTGGGCATTTTTTCCTTCTACCGATTTTCTGTGAGGATAGACGTAGATGGAAAAAGGTAGTCTAGATGTAAATGGAAAAAGCTAGTCCGTTTTTTGAAACTTATGGCAGCCGTTACTAAGTAGGCCTATTAGCCAAAAAGCCTTCCAGTTATATACTCTGGAGTGCATAGAGGGTGACCGTTTTTATTTTTTGGTGAAAACTTTACGATGTAGAGATAGGGAATAATGCCACAACGAACGTAATTCGTGGCGTTTTAATGTATGTAAAGACCAGAAAGAGTGAAACCCATTTACATCAGCATGTCACGACCGGTAGGAACGAATGATAGAAGAAGATATATTGTTTTCTTATCCAAGATGTGATGATTACCACCAATAAATGCCGTTCGGACTAAAATGCCACTTCAAGTGTTCCTTTCACAACACGGCGGATTGGTAGCCCCTGGTGAAGATTGGAGCTGAGTGTTGTGTATTTGAAGTTTACGACATACGTTCAGGAAGCCCCTGAACCGAAAGCAAGAAATCAACTGAGATGCTGAATCTCGACGAATGTAGAAGCAGATGCCTAAGACATCTGTGACACCAGGGGAGTAAAAGGTGGGTGGGGGGGGGGGGGACAAAGGTAAAATGTAGGGCCTCTAATAAGAAAACAGTTTTGGGAACAAGGTTGTGTCTTACTTTATAGTATTTGCATGTAAATATCCCTGCTCTGAATTTGGTGCCGCCAAGCTATGTAGGCCCGGGTACCTTGCATCCTTTGTCCGGAATGTATTGTGCACTACCTTACTATCGTTTTGGAACCCATTGTTACAAAAAGACTCCAGAACAATCGAAAGTTTATGAAGAAACTTGACCAAAAGATTAAAAGATTTGGCATATCTTAGTTATAAAAAACGGTTAAACAAACTGAATTTGCTTCCTTTCAAATGGCTAAGACAAAGGGGGAAATAATTTTTTTTGTTTAAAGTGATTCATGGACTCATTCCAAATTTACCAAACACTTTTTTTTACCCAAATGACACGGGTGGTAAAACAAGAAGTTGTTAATTCAAACTGTGGTTAGGGAGTCTGCAGTATAATGCTGTGCGGAACTCATTCTCCCACACCTGAACTTGTTAATGTGCCAAACCCTATTTACTTTCAAAGTAAGGCTTAACTAAATTATAATTATCATTATAATTAACAATAACTGATGAATTTGCATAATTAGTGACATATTAATGAATTGGGCCATCCTCTGTGTAATCTAAATATTTGTAGGTTATGGCAGTGAAGGCCAACCATCTACCTCGGCGTTTATTCTTTTTTTTTTAAACTTATGAGCATGGATATCGTCATATTCTGCTATTGGAAACTGACAACTAATTATATTTATCAATAAAATAAATAAATAAATCGTTCTAGTGCTAAATTGTTCCAAATGTTTATCGAAAGTTTGCAATACTGATGAGTGTTGACATTTTGAGTTTGAGTGTCATTTGTTTACATTTGTGCTTCTATCACTCAAAGTAGAATGGTCAAATTCTTTGCCGTAAATTTTGCAAAGAGAACATGAAGCAAATTGAATTGGTTATGTGTGCTCACCATGGGGAAAAAAAACAGTCATCCTTACATAGGATACATACGTAAAAAACAATCGCATTCGAAAAAACATACATCTGAATCCGCCCATTCTTGCCTTCATAAGATCAAAACAGCAAGAGTATTCAATTTCTCATCCACTTTCAACAAAATACCCTTTTATTTTAGATTTCAGTTGTGAACAGGACTGGACATTTTTATATATGTCTGGAAGATTATTTAAAAAAAATTGCTTTTCATTTTTCCATAAAGGAACTTAAATTTTTATTTTCTTTTATTTTGACTGTTGCTGTTGTCTTTCATATTGTCCCTTAGTGAGAAATAGTTATTGAACACACTAACACATTATGTCAGTCCTACAGCATTAAGAATATCATGATTTTTCAGTAGCTGCCTTAGTTTTGGCATATCATAATGGAAGAATGTTCGAATTTATTTATTCTGTACCTTTTGTAGTCTTGCTAAAGTTGTTTTATTTGCTCTATCACAAATTTCAACGCTGTATCAGATACTTGGCTCCACCAATGCATCATAAAACATTTTTTCATTTTTAAAATCGAGATCGTTCTTTAGGCTGTAAAGTTTCGGCATTTTAAGGTTACATAAACAAATTGAATAAAATAAATTTGGGTCAGCCGAATGCATTTCTTTTGTGAACGATGCTTCCTGTACATTGGACTGGAGATAGAAAGAAAGGGAAAGGGGAAACTGTGCAAAAGGTGGTCCACTTGCTATTTGTTAGCTTTGTGTATTCCTCCTTCCTCATTGGTGGTACAGAATGTTTTTACGTTTTTTTTTATACCATGGTTTTGACTCCTTGCTGCAAACTACAAGTTCCTCATTGTTAAAGAAGCAGAATTTGTGGTAAATATAAGAAATAAATGAGAACACAATAGAACTTAACCCTACATCTTAATATGTGTATTAAATAGTACATGCTAGCACACAAAAAAAGAAGCATAATTGGTAGTAATTGTAAGAAATACATGAAGAACACAGTGGAACTTAACATTACGTCTTAACACGTGTAGTAAATAAATAGTACATGCTAGCACAAAAAAAGAAGCATAATTGGTGGTAATGTAAGAAATAAGTGAAGAACACAATGGAACATAACCATACACCTTAATACGTGTATTAAATAGTACATGCTAGCACAAAAGAAGAAGCATAATTAGTGGTAAATGTAACAAATAAATGAAGAACACACTGGAACGTAACTTTACATCTTAATACGTGTATTAAATAGTACATACTAGCAGAAAAAAAAAATCCAGAACTTCACTAGGTTAGTTTAACGTGCAACTAGCCTTAAAATTGGCTTTAGTTGCGCTTAAAAAGCCATGAAAAGTTCTCAAGAATGGTTTCATATTTCTGTGCATGAACTCTGATCTGGTGGGAGCAATGAAGTGGCAAGATTCTTTTCTCCAACAATTTTGTCTCACAGTGATCCTCTTAATCTGTGTGATAGTTAGTACCAATAAGGTCATGTCAATGGACAAGATGCATCAAGCATAAATATACTTTAAGTAATAATCGTGGTTGTTGCGGGCATATTAAGAGTGTTTTGTCCTTCGAATATTAGTCCCAGTTTTAGTTTAAACGACAAAACTGTCACTTACACATGAGTGATGTAACTTCCTAACAATGCGAAGACAGGCTTCAAAATTTCAATTTTTGGTATTATATATTTCCAGTAGAGGGTCTGAACTAACATCAGCTTAAATATCTCTTGCGTATGACAATAACATGAAATATACAAAAATGGAAATTTCGAATTCTGTCTATACATATAACATGTATACGTAACAATTTTCAGTTTTTTTGTGTGTTTAGGTGAGTTAGGTCTATTAATTTAATACAGCACAACTTGCCTTATTAATCCGTTAAAGAGAATGTTGGCATTTGTCATTAAGCAGAGGCTTCATCCTTGACCTTCTTTTTTTAATTGTCATTTTCCGTGTAGATCGACTGGAATCAATATTTCAACTCAGCATTTCGCCACGTCAGAAAACTAATTAAGACCACAGACACCATCGTTGTATACGCACCTGCGTACCTGAAGAATCTTTCAGAGATCATTGTTGAGTACACACAAAGCAAGGATGGAAAAATGTAAGTAAGAACGAAACGTTTATAAGCTGAATAAAATCAAACTGTCACGTGGGTGAAAGGAAAAACTGTTTATCCCACATGCATATGGTTCTCGTTGTCGATTCCGAACAATGAACCATTTGTGCCCAGTTCTGCCAACAATGTAGAAAAGAAAGTTTGTGGAATGAAGAGTGGAAGGAATAGTCTTACCACATCACTGTTCAAGATTCCGAAATCATCCGTCAGTGCACAAATATAGGATAACCAATCTTCATTGGGTAGGGTGAGAGTTATTCACCAACTGATTCGTTTTAATTTGCAGCATACTTTATTAGCTGATTGTTAGCATGTGGTTCGAGTCGTGGCTGCGTTTTAAGTTGTGATTTTTGGTGTATTTTATAATTTAAGGCGTAATTTATGATTTATGGTGTATGATTTTATGAGTTTGTTATGTTATGTTAACGTATTTCAAATCAAATAAATTAACGTAAAATTGGTAGGAATAGGAATAACAAAGAAATATTACTCATAAATCGGTTTGGTTATATTACTCATAAGTATAAAAAAGCATTAAAAATAAGCATGAATAATCATAAAATTTGCTTGTGTCATTGCATCGAGTTTGATTCCAAAATACCCCTTCAGACAACAACGAAACTATTCTTTCGACAAACTTTCCTTGCTGCATTGTTGGGAGAGTTCTCAGAGAATTCACTAGTGGGTTCTCTCGACAATGGCTTTGTAACAATGGTTCATTGTTCGAATCCATAACGAGAACCATATGCGTGTAGTATAACGATGAATAACCCAGTTAGCCAACAAAGGTTTTCTGACAAAAGTCAGTTGATATGTGGCTGAGAAGGTTATGGTATAGAAATTCTGGTCCCTTGTGGTTTTGTATCATGCTGCCAGGAGCGGAATTTCTATACCATGAAGGTTCTCTTATTTTTTTTTCTGGATTGTTACTCAATTCCGACATACCCTTTCACCATTCATGCCGTGGAAACTCGACGCCGAATAGCCCCTTCAAACAACTTCTCCTAAAAAAATTTTGTAGAGAAGTTGTCTGAAGTGGCTATTTGTCGTTGAGTTTCTGTGATATGAACGGCGATGGGGTACTTCGGAATCGAGTTACAATCAATAAACACGTGCACAGAACCCAAGCATTAACAATGCTGTCTTTGTGTAAACATTGTTGCACACTCAGTCGCTTTGTCAAGAATCTGAATTAAAGAACGTCAGCACGATTTGTTCTTTGTTGTAGCCACAGCTCAACAATATGCGGTTACTGCTATAAGCAGGATAACCAATAACGTCTCAGGAGTTCTGGCCATTGTGCCACTCATGATAGTTGGCCGAACTCACTTGACGCTGTTGGTTATCCTTTGCGTCGACCTTCCCTGTGAAAATATCACACAGATCTTCGGACATAGTTGTGCAATAATAATACCAATAATGCTGTACCCTCAGTTAATAATTATAGGCCGAACTACTATGATGAGTAATGAGTGAACTAACCTTCCACAATTTTAGTAGGCCACAGAATTTAAAAATTGTGTTTTGCACTTTTTCGTATATATTAAAATGGTTTATGGTTCCACTATCTATCTGCCTTTAGTACGCATTCATTCTACTCAAGACTTAACACACTAGAAGCCAAAATCGTGCTGAAATAGTGGGAAATGGGGACAAACCTAGCTTTGGGTTCACAGTACAGTGAAACCTCTTTATAACGATGTCCAAGGGTCCTTGGAAGTAGAATGTTATATCTGGTTTATTGTTATAAACAATCACTTTTGCACACATTGTTGCTTTAAGAGCCTTGAAAATAGCATTGGTATAACAGGATTATTGTTGTATGAGGTATTATAAAGTTAATTCTTAAAGTTAATTCTTACGACTGTGGTTCCCTGTGCTGGGAATTCTCGCTGAATTTTAGGAACTAGTTATCCAAAGTGAGCCGTCCACTTGCAACTAACTGATGGTTTTAATTATTAAGATAAGTCTGCATACACAATATCTGTGATATGCTTTTACAAGCTATTTTTATAATGAACTATTCATTATTCTGCACCTTTCGTAAGAGAATCCTGGCATTTAAATGGCCTCTATAATAGTGGTTCTCTGTTTGAATATGATGTGGAACTACACTTAGCGTAAAAACCGTATACTTCTTTTCGGGCACAGTTCCACCCATACTGTTCTCACACAAAAATATAAGAATCATATCACAAGAGATAAATGTGTATAGCCCCATATTTTATAGTGTGCATTGGTTTTTTTTTCCAAGATTTGTACTCTTACGGGTTAATTTTTAAACCTTTTTGTTTATCTGCTCTTCAAAGAACCATCAACAACTACCTCATCTGGCATACCGTCAAAGCCCTGACATCGTGTTTATCGAAACCGTTCCGTGATGCATCAAAGATACTGCGAAAAGCATTGATTGGATCAGACGGAGGGGAAGAGCCGTGGCGGTACTGTGTAACGGATACCAATAACGTTATTGGCTTTGCATTGGGGGCCATGTTCGTCAGGGAAGTTTTCCAAGGAGAAAGCAAAGGAATTGTAAGTAAAAGTATTGTCTTGGCTCACTGTAATTTGTTTTCAGTTTCAAAGTGTTTGAAATATCGTATGCGACTGTTTGAAATGTTTCAATTAAAAAGACAGTACAATTTTTGCTAGCAAGCATTGGAGTGGATTTAGGGAATAGAGGTAATTCGTGGATTATTTTCTAGGGCTATTGCTGTAGTATATTTCCTAGGGATGGGTCGGTTTTGTTTTGATTGTGGTTCCGGTTTCACATGCCAACAAAAACACGATTTTAGTTTTGGTATCTTTTTTTTGCCACTCTCCCCCCCCCCGCCCCCCGATTTTTCTAGTCTTTTTTTTTTGTACCAGTAGTATTACTAGCTTCCAACTCGCTCCTGCTTTCACTTTCAGCAGTGTCATTGACCATGGGCCTGGCTGTGGCACCATTTTCCTCTGCTATTTTCATTTTTAATAGCTAGGAGTTCCCCTGTCATATACACATAAAAATTGATAAGCATTTATATAAGCATAAGAAAATTTGATTTATCGAACACCATTCAAAAAGCCGACAAAAACCCGAATCGGTTTCGGTTTTCAGTAAAGACCGAAAATTTGGTATGGGTAACCAACCTATTCCTCAAATTCTGAGTCATAATTCGGAGAATTACGATTATATTTGCCGCTCATTTTCACAAATAAGACTATATCTACATCTTGCAAATTTTCAATAGCTGGCTGCCATCTTCTTCAGGTATTACAACAAAAGTTTGTTGGCTCTTGTGTGCACTACATCGTCGTCTGCTTTCAAATCCATAACTGCCGCTCGTCGTGGTCTCCCATATTTTGTGGGTAGCGCTTTTACTACCTCGTCAAGCTTCCACTTCGTGCCCAGCTCTTGCTTCAAGTCTCTTCTGGACAACGATGTTTTCCCATGATGATGGTCCTTGGAAGTTCATTAAGGAAACACCTCCCATTTCGTGTAATTGAATGGCAACCGACTCCAAGCATCTCGGATATAGGTCTTTTATAGAGTGCAATGTCACTAGCATTTCAGCTTTCTCCCTCTTAATACAATGTTTTGATTCCACGCAGTGAGCTGTGATGCCACTGTCGTCTTTTTTTTTTCCTCACATTGGCCATGTGCTGTCCTATTCTCGTTCTAATCCCCTTCCTCGTTTTTCCGATGTAGGTGGCATTGCAGTCTCTGCATGGAATTTTGTAGACGCCTTCTCTTGTATTCTTCACTCCTCCCATCATTTCTTCGTCTATCTGTTTTTGTGTCTTTTTTACTCTTTTTATCTCTGTGACATGGCGTAGTCACTAGTACCAGCGCCATAGTGTTGTAGTAGTTGTGTGACCATCCACCAGGTGGCACACACATATTGCCAGTAATAAAATGTCTGCTCAGTCCAACAACATGTGTATTGTGTTCTGCACTCACCTAACGTTATATGGTGTCAGAAGTGGGATTCGAACTCACACCCACATTTTATTACTGGCAATATGTGTGTGCCACCTGGTGGATGGTCACACAACTGCTACAGCACTACGGCGCTGGTCCTAGTGACCATGCCCTGTCACATTCTCCATTCACTCTCAGATTCTTCATCTTTCCTTGTATTTGCTTTTGGATGTTATCACTGTTCCCTATGTATGTTCCCATGTTCCCTATTCTGTATATTCTACCCCATGTACGTAGCAAGCCACACTCGTCTAGCACCCTCTTAATTGGCCCACTGACCCCTTCTAAGTGTGTGAGCACTACTCTTGGTTCTTGTACATACTTTTCTTCCCTCCTTCACATCTTCTCTCAGTGTTTTCTTCTTCTCACTGCTTACCACTTTCTTTCTCAGATCATTTTAAGAGTCCTCCCGGATAGTATCCCAGTTTTAGGTATTTTTCTTTCGTTTCTTCCATGTATCAACTTTTGGTCACTTTCCTAATACTTTACTATTTCCACTCAAGTGGATGGTGCCATATGCATGTGGAAGCGGTGTTCCTTTTTTTTTTCTCTTTGTGTTCGTGAGTAAACACCCTCTGTTTACCTATGGAACTGATCAATGCCAAACGAGTAATTTTTTTGGAGCACAGTGAGTGATCAAAAAATCGCAAGTAAAACTTCGGGCGCAACCTAGGTGTGAATGGCTAAAGTAGAAATTACATCCCAATCATGCTAAAGTACGAGGTTTCTGCAGTCCCCGTACTCTGTGGCAGGTGGAGGGGGGGGGGGGGGGTTGGGGAAAAATTATAATTAAACCTAAAATTTTTTTATTTATTTCCCCCCCCCCCCCCCCTCCAAGATCCTCAAGCAAAAAACTTGACCCCCTTCCATTCAAGTTCCAAAATTAATCTGCCCCCAACCGCAAAAAGTAAGCTTGTCTTTACAGGCTAAATGTAAACAATTTCCTCTGGGCTAATTTTTTTTTAAATCGCATTTCTCATCGACGCGTTTCCAGTTGTATTGAAAGCAGCCGTGAATTAAAATATGTCCTCGAAAACATTCAAAGAAGTATTTTTAAGCCACCTTGGGACCATGATTAACGATTCATGACGGCAAAATAACTGGTGATTTAAGGAATGCATATTGGCACTACTAAGACAGTGCGATTCAACATGTCCAACTTGCAACTTGAACAGCCACGGTGCAAAAATGTATGTCAATTCTTCTAGTTGTGCACTATTCTGATTCCTGAATAATTATTAAAACAATGAATGGCATCGAGCTAATGGTGGCAGATTAGTCTTAATCATTTGCGTACTACATTGAAAAGACGTCGCCATCTATGATCAAATAATTGCTCCTCTGAGTTTTGAAGGTATAACGATGGAGATTTCTACTACAAGAAAATCTGCAGCCGCCCGATTCAAGCCAAAAATTACACACTTTATCGACACATTTGATACCAAACTTATTGTATGCATTTGGATTGTAGAGAACCGTATGGGCTAATACATAACTTAGTGATCATTAGAAATGTTGCAACTTTTACGTTTTGACTCTTAACTGACAATACACAGTGGAAGTGATTTGTAGCCATGCGTCGGCAATGGTGCATTTAGACGCTCCCTTAAGGGGCCACCCAAATTATAAAAGAATTTTTTTCATTAGGGATTAGAAAAAAACTAAATTACTGAACTTGTGATTCTCTAACATACTTTTAAACATCAAATAACCAAATAGACCATTGTTTCCATTTCCGGTTTTTGCGAATGACAGAATTATTAACAGCAGTCGCTGAAAAAGAACCATTTCTATACGATTAAAAATATACTTCAAGTAACAAACTAATGTTTCATGCTGTAAAATATGATTCAACATTATGTAGGTGAAATGAGAACATGATTTGACACGATGAAGTTACAAATCCAAAACACCCACAAAATCTAATAAATTGTGTCTTGCCTGGACTAACGAATGTTTTATTTTCCCCATCACCATGCTATGCTCGATGTTTTTCTTTCTGGTGTCTATGTAATAGAAGCCCAAAATCCTGAATAGCCTCGTGGTCTCAGCAGGTACAAATGTGCAGCTGAGAATAGGTTATTGCCTAAATAACCTGCTGTACCCATGGTTGCTTGTTAACAGCATTGGTATAATTACTTTATTTTTTATTGTCGGAAGAATCTATTGTTACAGGTGGAGGTTATGTGGTTTCATATCCCTCAGAGGATTGAAAAATCAATTGTTGCAGTCAGGATAGCAATGAAACCCAGAAACTGACTGTCTTTCGCACACAAAAATGTCTGTGACAAAAGAAAAAACAATTCTAATCAGTGTTAAAGCAACCCTGGTATAAATGATACCCAAGGTATGAAACAATGCCTCAAAGAATAGTGACAGCCATCTCGGATGCCAGCAGAAACCTCGCCTTTGGCTCCGAGTCTGTTGACATACCTGGTGGTGGTGTAAATCCTGTATTTTTCTCTGCATTGTTGCAAACCATGAGTAATCTCTACTTCAGATGATGTTCATGTCAGTGTAACTTGTTAGCAATAGCTGATCAAACCGTTCATTATTTGTGTTTTGTTTCTAGGCTGAAAATATGATGAACGAAATTAGGACAGCTTTTCAGATGAATCTACCAAACCTCCATTGGATGGACGAGGAAACGAGAAAGTTGGCAAAAGAGAAGGTGAGACAGACTGATTCTCGCTCCAGCTGCAGTGGTCCCTAGCACAAGGAATGTGTTAGCGAAGTGTTGTTGATGTCACAATAATTTTCTGTTTCAGGCAGATGCCATCACCGATATGATTGGGTTTCCAGATTATATCTTAAATCCAGAACAGTTGGATGATAAGTACAAAGATGTAAGATGACTTTCGTATTTGATGTAACCTTTCGTTTGCGGTTTGATGTAACCTTTCCTTTGCGGTTTGATGTAACCTTTCCTTTGTGGTTTGATGTAACCTTTCCTTTCCTTTGATGAATTTGACTAATAAAGAGGTTTGTTTTGTTAACAGCTTGAATTTAAAGAAGATGAGTATTTCAACAACAATATTCTGGTGAATCAGTATTCATTGCGCAAAAACTTGGAAAGGTTGGATCAACCAGTAAACAAGACAAGGTAAGAGCGCAGCTGAGCAATTTCTTTTTACGCCATTAAATGCACATATACCTTGCGGGGGTTGAATCATGTTGAAAAAAAGTATTTCAACCTGCCACGCAGTCCTTTAAACACAGGCTCGGATCCATAAGGGGGTGATCGCCCCTCCTAAAACCTTTCAAAATAAACCAAATTAGCCAGCTTTTTTCAATATCACTACTTCACTGAATGCCTAAATCGTAGTATTACTATTTCATACATACAGCTTAGTTATTGTATTACTTATTCTGCTAGCCCAATTCTTTACCGTATTGCTTCCAAAATGTTTCTGAATTTTTTTACCACACCTGAAAAGCTTAAAGACCAAACGGTGCATAGGGTTTCTTGTGAATCGCTTTCGTATCATGTTGGCAACAGATGTGCATGGGAAAACCATCCTAGGAATTTCCTTAACTCAGTTCACGGTATGAAACATGGAATGAGAACTTTAATAAATCTCTTGAAATAAACTAAATGGGATGTGTCTGAAATTTGTAGCTTGAAGAGAAATTGGTGGGGTAAAAAAAATTGTTGTTTATGGGGGGGGGGACAGGTTTCAGAAGTCTTCAAATGCCATAAAAACATTAAAACTCCATCACTTACAAGAATTGCCACCTCCTTCCCCCTCAAAAAAAATTTGGAGCTGGGGGAAAATGCGTAGAACTTTTTACTTTGAAATGTAGAACAAATATAGCTAATTTGAAAAGCAGAGCAAGTTCACAAATTTTGCTAGCTCCTTTTTGACAAGCACTGGGTGGGTCCATGAGCAGTGCCGGAGCAAGGCGTTTGAGCGCCCGGGGCCAGTAAATCATTCAGCGCCCACTTTATCACTATTATTGCAACCTCCCCCTTCACCTCCCACAGGCTTCTTCCTTAAATCTACCGAAAATGAATCGATCAAGGTACCAAAGACATAATGCCGACACACTGAAAACACACGAATCTGACAAGAAGGCGTGAGGTCGGTAGGCATGA
Organism: Lithobius niger; assembly: GCA_023313725.1. Lineage (NCBI taxonomy): Eukaryota > Metazoa > Arthropoda > Chilopoda > Lithobiomorpha > Lithobiidae > Lithobius > Lithobius niger. The sequence continues at coordinate 44,165 of JAHWFP010003686.1, forward strand.
CACAAAAATATTTATCTTTATTTGAAGGATTACAATTGTGTTTAGTTTATGCTAGAAGTACCCTCTGACTGGCAAGAAAACTAACAAAGAACATGAATTTGGAACCAAATATTTAATTTTCGACCCGTATTTTGGGACTTGTTCACAATAAAACTGTTAAAACATTAAAAAAGGTGGGAGCTGCCACAAATTGTGGGCTTCATACAGCCGCCATATTGGATTGTTTTCCAACATGGTGGCTGTGTGAAATCCACAATTTGTGGCAGTTCCCTCCCACCTTTTTAGTGTTTTAACAGTTTTATCATGCGAACAAGTCCCAAATTCCGGGTCGAAAATTAAATAACTGGTTCCAAATTCATGTTCTTTGTTAGTTTTCTTGCCAGTCAGAGAGTACCTCTACATAAACTACTTTTGCAACTAACAAGTTAATTTGTCAAGACCAATTGTAGTTAGGCTAGGCTTCGCCTAAAGAGCATTTACGAAAGTTCGACTTTTTTCAATTTTTCTTGGGGGGGGGGGGGG
>JAHWFP010003686.1:44786-66752 GCA_023313725.1 Lithobius niger
CCCCCCCCCCCCCCCCCCCCCCTTTTGCTCCAGCACTGTCCATAAGGTGATGTATTCACTACATCACTTGTTGTTATCAGGATTCTTCAGTAGCAGGTTTGATTAAGGTTTGTATTGGAGTAGCTAACCATTTCAAAACTCCGTACTTCATGAAGCACTTCCTAGGGGGTATGCGTCCCTGATGTAAGCGAAACGTCCATAGGGCTTTTGAAATGTATTATCATTGTAGAACATTTCAAAAGCGGAGCAAGTTCACAGGTTGCACTTGCTAATTTTCGACATAGTGTATAGTGTATTAATCATTGCGTAATACATTTCAAAGTAAAAAGCCCTATGTACTCTTCACCTTTATCAGGGATGCCCACCCCTAGATAGTGTTTCATGGAGTAAGGAAATTTAAAACGGTGGCTACTTTACTCCAATGTAAATCTTAATGAAACCTGCTCCTGAAGAAGCCAGACAAAGAAAAGTGTTGTTGTGAATGCTTGAGCATCTCGTAAACCCGGTGCTTGTCAAAAATTAGCTGCTGCAACATGTGAACTTGCCACATTTTTTAAATGTGCCTTATTTGTACAACAATAGGACCATTGTTGGAAAATGGCTGGCCTGCCCTTTCTCACTTTGTGGCTCCACTACTGTTTAAACAATGAATTCTACGTGTAGCAGTATTTCTTGTTTTGGCCAAGATAGCTACGCTTGGTCGTTTGTTACATCAGCTGAAAATTTTCTGAATTCATTTGTACAAATAATATTTTCTCGTCAATACATTTTACATGTCGCAGGAATCTTCTCTTTAAACAGCACAACACATGATGAAGACAGTTGAAGCTTAGGGACCGTTCATTATTTATCAACGGGGGGGGAGGGGCAAAAAATTCACCAACTCCAAAGGGGAAGGGAACGGATTTTTTTTATATTGATGATGGCATATCCGCCAGCCCCTCGCCCCGTTGATAAATAATGAACGGTCCCTTATTCCAACCCTTTTTAAGGCTTGTCGAAAATTCGTGAATACTCAGTGTACAGTGTTTGTATTCGCAAATGAGTGTTTTAAACGGACCTGTTCAAAGAATTTTCCTTTGTTGTTGAACACATTACAAAAAGCTTTTACTTATAGTAGTAATGTAACCCATGCTTAAAAATACACTGTTAAAAGTAAAACAACATTTCTTAAGTGTCTTCGTATTTGGTATTAGTTGAGGGTTGGAGGTCAACTGACTCCTCACCTACGTTACCGCTGATTGAGTCATCTTTAGAGGGACTTGCTGTTTTGACATGAGACTACTGCTAAACGTTTTCTCTCCATAGCATCAGTGACGGCGTTAGGAGTGAATTGGTTGGGGGGCCGACAGAGGACACATCTGGAAAAAGAGTAGGCCAAGGACTTTTTTTTCAAGGCAGTCGTATTAGATACTTTTATTCCGTTTAATACAACCAAAGCATAATGTAAGCTTCAATGCAGTGCAATATTTTTGAAAAATGTGCCCCATAAACACTTAAATTAGGTTACACATATTTATGTTGTGAAGTTCTATAGAAATTAATAAATAAATAAATAAAATAAAATAAAAGCTCATTTTATTAACTTGGTTTTAAATTTCGCCTGCAAGTTTTTTTATTGTTTTATTTTCTGTTGGTGACCTAAGTGTGGGGTTGGGGGGGGGACTGTTGGGGGAGGGGGGGGCACAAAATATTTAGATGGGCCACGTCCCACCCTGGCCCACGTCACTGCATAGCTGCATACTAGAAAGGGGGTGAAAGTCCTATACTTAGGTAGGTTGTCAGCACACTTCGATATTAATCTCCTCTTGGACAGAAGACCTTACCTCGTGGACAGGGCCGTAGCCAGCACCCCCCAGCGTCCGCACGTGCGGGGGTTTTCTTCAGGCCGAGGAGCACGGTGAGGCCTTTAAAGTGCAGTACAACATTGAGTTTTGTTTACAAACTCGAGCTTTGTGAGAACTATGTAACGTAAAAATGTGGCAAAGGTTTCAAGTGAAAGATCATGCTTTCTAATTCCAGTAAAAAAAATCGTATAAATTCCAAACAAAGAAAAACCTAAAGTTCAGAAGTTGATGAAAAACATGGTTAAAAATTAAAAACTGCCATTAAGGGGAGAGCATGGTTACGCGGCCATTGAGAAGACAGTCATTTTGTTGGTAAGCAAAATAAAAAGACCCTGTTTCTGAATAAAACTTACAGTTTGGAATGAGTTGATTATATATGTTTAAAATTTCAATGAAATTTCACGCCTGGCATGAAAATTACTAATTTATTTTAAAAGTCTGCTTCAGGAGTCGAATTAAATTGTTGAGATACAGGTCAATAGGGGTAACCCACAAAAAAAAAAACGTACCGATTGTTAATAAAAGAAAGTGTTGATTACTGTGTTAAAACATCAGTAATCATACACGGCGATAGCCCTGTATATATATGATTGAAGTTCTCTCTCCACCAAAACTAAAACTATTAATTTCTCCGTTTCTATTCAATATATTTCGACCAAACTCGACCAGATAGTAGATAGCAACTTTTCCCAAGTTTATACCAACTTTTATGCAATTCCTTGCAAGAGTAAACGCACGGAGCCACACGAAAATTTGAAAACTGTTCACTTCTTGTTGGTGTTGTTGTTCTTGTTCTTGTGTGACACGGTTTCAGAAAAAACTACTGCACCTACCTAAAGTCTGAAACATGGTCTAAGCCAGAAATTTCCCTGGGCTTCATCTTCACAGAGACCACTTTTTCGATTGGTCCAGCCATTCCGGAGTTACAGGTCCCTGAACGACCATTTTGATTGTTATACATTGTTTTAACCATTGTGATTGGGGAACAATGCCACTCTGCAAACTCCATATCCATTCTTCGTGCACGTGGTGTTTCTTTGCTAAAAAGTCGATTGTTGAAGGGCGAAATGAAAGAATCCGATTGGTACTTGGGTGGGTGACCTCCTGGGAATCCATTCCGGGTGCTACAGACATAGGGCCTTAGGGCTTCGTCGGGCAGATGACCGGGTCCGGTTAACGCTCGCTAAAACCCTTTGAAAGAATCCGTGTTTCAGTTAAACGATATACATTTAAGCGAAACTAAGCTACGTTGTTAATTTCCCTTTGGCCTCGAAATTGGCAGCTAGAAATGATAGAATGGCGTATTTATTTCGCAGATGGAGGCTTTCAGAGCTGAGTTGAATTGTTTCAAAGTGACCAGCAACAATCGATTGCATGCATAAAGTTTTGTAGCGCAACGCCATAGCTATAAAAAAGGTACACGGATTACAAACAAAAACGTCGAGTGTGCCGTAAAAAAAGGAGGGGATATATGATTGAATTTTCACTTGTTAAAATGAACACGGATAAAAATTGATGATTTTTAATTGAAATAATAAAATGTACAATTGAGAAAATTCCATCTGTTTAGGTGATGTTCTGCTTGTCCAAGCATATATTTAAAACGTAAAGCACAACAGCACCTAAACAGATGGAATTTTCTCAATTGTACATTTTATTATTTTAATTAAAAATCATCAATTTTTATCCGTGTTCATTTTAACAAGTGAAAATTCAATCATATATCCCCCTTTTTTACGGCACACTTGACGTTTTTGTTTGTAATCATAATAATCTACATAGTAGCTATTCGAGGGCATCAACCAAAACAAAGAAAGGCAACTGACACAAGTAATAATAACACATTTATCAACTTATATTATACCATGTTTTTCTTGGCCCAGCTTAACACTGGCGATAGCCAGTGTTAGTATGGGTCGACCTAGGACCTCTGTGTTAAACTTTGAACTTTGAGAGCTTATAACTCCGTCAAAAGTAAACATCTTTAAACCAAATTTGGAATCTAGCCTTGTCTAGTAAAGGCCTGTCTGCAGTCCAAAAATTGTGAAATTCGGTCCAGCCAAACCAGAGATACAGGGAGGAGCCAAATAGAAAACTTCTTGTTCTTGGTCTTGTTCTTCTGGGGATGTACCTTTCGTCTGTCTTCTCTACAGGTCAAACTATTTGTCCTAGAAAGCTGGTTCTTAGCTCATTGTGCAGGTATTGCTTCGTAGATGTACCCTTTCCATAAGACATTTTCTAATTGGTCAAGTGGTTCAGGGATTACGGTGCTCTAAACGATCAGATTGATTGTTTTACATTCGTTTAAAACATTTTTATTATGCACCAATGCCAATTAGCAAACGCCAGCTGCAAGACGTTGACTAAGTTTAAAGGATTTGTTTCTATTGTTAATACTGGCGATTGCCAGTTAGTAACAAAACTCTCAGCTTTGCACTATTTTACAGTTTAGCTGCAATTCTAAAAGTAACACGAATTAACAAACCAAAACGGAACGTTAAATGCTTAGAGTAAAGGTCTAAAAGTCAAAACCTAGAAGGAACACGGACAAGCTTTGACAGTCAGGGTCTAGGTATAAAATTTCGTCAGTAAGAGGCTGGTAAGCATTAGACCCTTCCTACCCGGTGGTCAGCAATAAACACATTTTGACGAAAAACTGTAAATCTTCCTACAAAGATCCATGTGATGATCCAGTGGTAGTAGGTATACGTTTCCTGCTTTGCTTTATGTTGAAAAGTATTTTTCGATTTAGGAACATGATAGCATATTCGCAGCAGAGAGCATTATTACTTATCTTCTACCATAAATCGACGAAATATAATACAAAATTCTAAAGCATCAAAAGACAAAATGCCAAACTTCACAAGAAAATTATGTTCTTAAAGTTCCATGACAATATTCTAAGAACAAAGAAAACCTGCTATAACTGTTCATACACACGTTCTATCCGCATAGACTAGGCCTAAGCTTATCATCCTCTTACTGACGAAATTTTACACCTAGACCCTGACTGTCAAAGCTTGTCCGTGTTCCTTCTAGGTTTTGACTTTTAGACCTTTACTCTAAGCATTTAACGTTCCGTTTTGGTTTATTAATACATAAAAGTGGTAAACTACGTTATGCAGAAAAAAAAATGCATTACTCAGACGATCTCAAACGATACTTGGATTGGTTCTCTAGGAAATATTACAGTTTACTGTGATTTTCTCCAGTCAAACGTCTCTTTTTCTGTGTTTGTATTTTTTCTTTTGTGTGCTGTCGCATATCCTCAACTGGATGAAATAAACTTTATTATTATATTATTATTATTATTACTTTTTCTTAACGGTATTAAAAAAATATATAGTTCGAATTGCCACACTCGGCCTCATAGTTGAGAAGCAGAGAGATCTAAACTAATTATTAAGTAAAGGTTTGGTTAAGCACGACAAAAAAAAGTGTTCCCAAAAAAACCTATATACGCAACCGAGAAAATTGATTGCGGAATGGGATTTTGTGGGGCGGGCACTTCATTTTAATTTTGGTGCAGGAGTATAAAGAAATTCCTGGATACGGCCCTCCTTGTGGAGAGAACACCAAACCCGTAACGACCCATTGCGGCTGCTCGGCGTACTCGTGTTCCTGGGGTAAAAAGGTTTGCTCATATCAAACGCGAATTAAGTGTGAGATTTCTGTTTAGGTACCACTTATTATTTATGGCAGGGATTGGGGGGGGGGGGGGCATATTGTGGGTAGTTGATTTAGTCTTAAAGATAATAATTAATAAATATAGGATGGTACGGTAATTAAATGTGTGCTTTAGCGCCGCTCACAGGGTGCGCACGGACCTGTGGAAAGGCTTAAAATGTGCGGCTAGCAACCAATACTGAATCAAGCAGTACAGAGTTAAATAAAATACCAAACCAAACCAAAAAAGGATAAAAAAACTCAAAACCATTGCACCTCTACTCGGCAACTGTAATTATTTGTATGACTTTCTTTTCAGATGGGGAATGTCACCACCAACTGTTAACGCATATTACACACCAACAAAAAATCAAGTTGGTAAGTGCACTGAAGACTGTACGTGCATTAAAAGTTTGTGCCTTAATTTTTTTTTTCTAAACGAACATAATATTTTTTTTTACTCAAAATCTTTAGTGTTCCCAGCTGGAATTTTACAAGCACCATTTTACGATTCAAGCTACCCAAGGTGAGACAATTTATTTACTTTTAAAGCACAAACGCGTAATCTTAACTGCTTTATTTAGAAAATATACCATACGGCGGCCGGATTTTCTATCTTGTAATCGAGACCAGAGTTGAACGAGTCACTCGGTCACATTTTAGTTGGATCACCCGGTCACTGGGTCAGCCACCCAAACCCAGATGTGACCCAATGAGTCGGGGTGACCTAGTGACCCAGTGACCTGTAACCAAGTCGTTAGACGCTTACTGTTATCTTTTAATTCAAAGCATGATGGTTTGTCTTATTCAGACTTTAAGAACAACCAGCAGCCTCTGCTACGTAACTGCAAGTTTTACAGCAAATTGTAATGGTACCGCCACTAATTAGTGGTTTCCATCACCAATTGCTTGTGTGTGTGCATGCGTGCAGCGTTCCCGTGCAGTGTGCATGGAGTGTCAGCATCATGCGAGCCCCCCCCGAGACCATGCCGGGAGACAGCGTGTGGATTAACCTGTGTTCTTGAATGCACTTCACGATTCCGACTGAGTTATCCTGGCAGTAGTGATCACTAGGTCACTACAAATTGGCGCCACAAATTACGGGCTGGAACTCGCTCGTTTGCCTTCGTGAACCCACTTCACTAAAGAACTTGAACGCTGATTGCTATGCTATCGTCACCCGTGATCTTGCATTTTAAACTTTTGACCTCCCAATTGAAGTGATATTCTCTTTTGCTAAATTTCTGCACCGACTAAACGAAATTGTATTTTGTCTTTTAATCGTGTTGGTTTAGTAAAATCTTGTCTGACCAACAATTCATTTTCAGGAAAGTTGTTGGGTAAGTCACCTCGGAACACCAGGTCAACTGGGATCACCTGGTCTCTGTGTCAAGGGTCTGAGAAATTTAGGGTCACCGGTTAAATAAATGTGACCCAGGACCGGCTTGAGATAACCAACATCAGCACCCCACAACAGTCATGAGCATTCAATTGCAGAGGATATAGTAGTAGTATGGCATGATGCTATACTGTTAAGTGTCTTCGTATCTTAAAGGATGGTTTGCCACATTTCGGTGCTCTGGCTAAAAACAACAGTAGATCCATTGTTTGTTTTGAATACCGAAAAATCGGTAGACTCAGCATTTCGACTTTGGTTCAAATTCATGACTTAAACTCACAGTTCGATCACGCAAAACCAAAAGTCAAAGATTTTCAAAGGTTTTCACCTCGAAACTTGCGAATTTTTGATAACCTTTACTGGTTGACTTCTTCAGGCAGTTAAGCCACCAGCACCCACACACTCACAATCCTTCCAAACCCAACGAACCCAAAATTCAAAACTCTTTGAATTTTGGAAGTTCGTTGGGTTTGGAAGGATTGTGAGTGTGGGTGCTGGTGGCTTAACTGCCTGAAGAAGACAACCAGTAAAGGCTGTCGAAAATTCGCAAGTTTTGAGGTGAAAACCTTTGAAAATCTTTCACTTTCGGTTTTGCGTGATCGAATTGTGACTACAAGTCATCCATTGTTTGTTCAGTATTTCAGTTTTGTGTAAGAGATTAATTTAAGTTGTTTGCTTTACAGGTCACTCAATTTTGGCGGTATGGGTGTTGTTATGGGCCATGAACTAACACATGCTTTTGATGACCAAGGTAAAGGAAAAGACAAAAGTGTTCTACGTAGTGGTTTGTTTCTATCTTCGTGGATTACTTTTCTAATGGATCTCGTTCACAGTGCTGTCTTACTATTGTTTTATACAAAATCTTGAATTATGCTACGCTTTAAGTATTTTATTCAATGTGGTCGGAATATCAAGCATTAAAAAGGAATAAAAGCTACAAAAACTAGATCCATAGTACGTTTTCTGTTAATAAATCAGCAGCCCTTTTAAAATTGTACTCTTTAGATTTCAAAGCACATTACATGTGGTATTAGGTAACTAAAAAACTAAAAACTATAAAAAAATTGTTTAATTGTATGTTACTGCTGAATAGTTAAATCACACGTTAAACACATTATTATGTTTAAATTCACTGGGAATAATTTAGTTACCCTGGTTCCTTCCACACAAGTTCAATGTATAAAAATAGCTTTAATTTTATACCACTTCTTACCTGGCCTTCATCAAAATCCTAAGACAATGAGACGCACCTTAAACTATTCGGTTATTCGGTTGATTTAACTTTTCATTGGACCCGCGTTTGAAATCGTCAAGTTATCGCAAACAAAAAATCGATGGACAATGGCCATACCATACACATGATAGACCACACCCTAGCGATTACCGTCCAATAAAAAGGAAGCGAAAAAAGCGAAAAGCGAAAGCGAAAAGCGAATTAACTAACTAAAAAACTGCTTTGCCGTTTAGAATAAAGCATTAGAATAAAGAACTCGTATCCCCATATTCACAGCTTTGAAGGTACACAAATCGGATTAGCGTTCACTCGAATGCAACGAACTACAATTTGAACTTCAATTCCAGGGAACAAGGATTGTAATCATCTTTCGGATTTTGCTCCAATGTACAGGGCTCGAAATGTCCAGAAAAAAGTGTGTAGCATAATTGTGATGCAAATAAAAATGTTGCGTAGCAATCGCAAAATAATGGTTAGCAGTTTTCATGAAGCATAATTATTTTTCTTGGCAAGCAAAAGGGCGCTTTCGTTTTAATTGATGGTTCAGCTAGAACAAGAGAATGTGATTGTGTGACGTATAAACTGCATCATTTTTTTTAATACCCAAATATTCTGATCCTGTATGTTACGATTGTGTATCGTTCAATTTCATTCTTTACACATGGTATAAAAATAGACGAACTTATGTAAGAATTTTACGGAACACAATGATTGTTTTATTATAAAAGGGCTAGGCCTACTGCAATTTAAGGATTTTTTAACATAGTTATGAAGTTCTTTTGCCGTGATGTTGCGTCGCAAAACTGCTACGCAAATTTCAATTTTGTATCGCTGATGTCTAAAATTGTGGTACAAACTGCGATGCGATACCGCTCATTTTAAGCCCTGATGTGAACCCTAGTTGTTACGAAAAACTTACAGGTTAGAAAATATTTGGAGTCGTTCCTCATTGTGAGCCTCAAGTGGCCCAAACAAAACCAAAAATTGTAATCATATGAGGTATTCATATGATCATATTAGTTATCGTGACTAAAAATCAGTCATGTCCATTTATCCATTGAAAACATTGGGTAGAAAATTCAACAATTCGGGAAACTCGTTTAATTCGTACGAACCAGTAAAATCCAAATCTTGAAGAATGGGAAAAGGCATCTATCGAAGTGCCAAACACGTAATGCTTTGCCGATATATTAAGGCAGTGACAGTAGTCTCGTATTCAGATCCAAAATTTCCTGACTTTGACCTAACAACTGTAAAGCTGCTAATGTGGTATTCTACCTTGTAAAACTGACGCAGTAGTTTGATAACTGCAAAAGTGGAGGCAAGAGGAAGTTGATGTTAGTGTGAATATTTTAATGTAAGTTACGTGTCATTGTTTTAGGATTTATAGAAAGAGCTGTTTAAGACATGGTTGAATGATAAAGCTATTTATGTTGAACTTGTGGAAGAATCCCAGTGTGGTAAATTGGACTATGTACCACAATATAGATATTTTATTAATCTGGATGTTACACCAGTCAATTATTATTATTCTTTTAACCTTGTTTCTGAGCATTCAGTCGCTCATAAAGAAGGGAATGTTTTTCTCCATCACGTCGACCCAACACTAATGAATATAATCAGGAGCAGCATAAAGAGATCCCGGATGGTTCGGAGTGTCAATTTGTAATATTACTGCCAGTTCCGTATCCCGTTCTGGGTCGTGGCCCATGCCGCCAATTGTGGAATGACTGGTCGTAATGATTTTCTGGGGTAACTCTCATTAAAAAATGCTGTGTAGGTTTTAACCTAATAGGTAGGTCCAAAAAATAACACTTGTGCTGCGTTTAGGCCAGGCATACAGCAACTTCGTGTGAAGCAGCGTTGATCGTCTGTGAAGCAGGGAAGAATATGGCGTCTTCAAGCCAAGGCTGACTGGGGTAGAAATCATGTGTGTTGCCTCCTGGCTCAACGTCTGTTCACACGCTTGCCAGAAAATTTGATGACTTTTTTGCTTTTGTAAAATAAGACTTTTGGTGATGTTGAATCAATTGGCCTGGAGCCGGAAACGAAACCCACAGTTTCTCTCCAAGATGACGTTGAGGCAAGGACTGAATGTGAAGCGATAGTTAATACATAGACACGCCCACATCTTACTGATGCACATGCATTTTATACGCCCCTGATCAAATACATTAATGCATGGCCGATATTCTCAATTGCTGTTTGCAAGATTTGCTTATTTTGGCAGTTAATAGCATCTGTTTTTTGTTACAACACAATTACAGGAAGAGAATATGACAAATATGGCAATTTACATCAGTGGTGGAACAACGCGACCATCGAACGGTTCAAAAAGGAAACTGAGTGTATGATCGACCAGTACAGCAATTATGTAATGGGCACTGAAAAGGTAAACTAGAAATCAGTATTTCCGTATTCCTATTCAATTGTTGAATGACTTTAACGTTTCTTGAATCCAATTCTTTTTGTGTTAGCATGTTTTAAATGCAGTGTTATTTTTTCCTCCAGTTAAATGGTAAACAAACATTGGGAGAAAACATAGCTGACAATGGAGGGTTGAAGGCAGCGTACCACGTATGTAGACATTTCCTGTTATTTGATCTTGTGGTAGCCTTAAGTAATCATTGCTGTTTTAATTGCTGATAACGTTAACAAGTAAATATTTCGAACATGGAGGTAGCTTGAGCCAGGTGTCTTAAATTGTACGCTGTGGTAATTCATTAAATCAACTTTGTGTTTTGTTGTTACCTCTGGGAGAGTATGTTACAAGACGTGGCAGTTAAACTATTGTGTCATCCATGGAGGAGGAAATATATAATGAGTTTAAGTCAAGGATGTGTATGAGGAGGTTACACCTCCCCCTAAAATAAAATACGAACTAAGTAGCTATATAAGATCAAAAAGGATAGTAATGAGAAAATCAAACATTATCAATCACGACTGGTCCTGCAAGAGTTTAGACAAACCCGTGGTGTCTATTTTGATAAGGTGTTTGCGCTTGTGCCAGTCATAAACTTTGTACTCATTAGGCTGTGTTTTGTGTTACTGGTGGTGTCATGGTAACGGCCCTGAGGCATGTCTTGTCATGGTAACACTTGTCTTCCCAGAATTGTGACACTTCCCCGTATTGTAGTAGCAACCTACCTGTATGTAGATGGCGCTGGCCTACTAGACCATCTGGGCCAGCCACCTAGAAGAGTTAGTTAATAAACATGGCACCCATACCAGCCATTCATGTACGTATCATATCCTGTTATTACTGATCACTAATCGCCCATCCCGCGAACACAATATGGTGTCAAGAGTGGTAGTCAAATAGGAAAGCAGTCTACATCGATTGAAAAGAGTGGTGGACTTCGGAAAAGTAAGTGAAAGACCAGAAATTGAAAAATCTTGCATTACCGCTACAACAAAGAATTACCCAACACGTGCCCATCATGAAATCCAATAGTAATATTCCAGCTCCACAACAATTCGACTTTGACGATCCAGCCAAATGGGTAAGGTGGATTGATAGATATGAACGCTATCGACTTTTAAGTGGTTTATCCGTAAAGATGGAAAATATTCAAGTAGCCTCGCTAGTCTACTACACGGGCAAAAAGCTTACGATATATTCAACTCATTCCAATTATTGGCAGAAGACAAAGCAAAGTATGACGTCGTATTGAAGAGATTTCGCGAGCATTTTGAATCAAAAGTAAACTATATCTTCGAAAGGGCGAAGCTAAATGTAATGGTGCAGCAACAAGGGCAATCAATCACCGATTTTGCTTTAGCTTTGAAGACGCAAGCCGCAAGATGTGGTTTTGACACAATAGCACAGAGAGACGATAACACTCGCGATCATTTCGTCTTGGGTTTACTGAACAAAAAGCTCTAGAAAAAATTACAGCTTGACGCTACTCTTACATTGGAATCCGCAATCCAAACGGCCACACAGTCAGAAACTGTCAAACATCAACAGGTTTTATTAACCAATAATTTTAGGGCAGCGACGGAAGCAGATTCTGTTCAAAGACTTCACACGAAATTCAAGCCAAAACGGGTAGGCCAGGAGTCAAACGATGCGACCCGGGCAGGTGGCAACATCGCGCGGCGGAGAATACAAACAGAAAAAGAAACACGCTCGCGCTAGACAGAAGCAAGCGATGACCGGAAGTGCCGATGGTGTGGCTACCCAGCGTTACAGACAAGGAAAGAGTGCCCCGCAAGCGAAAAAGTTTGTTCAGGATGCAAGAAAAAGGGACATTTTGTGGCAGTGTGCAGAAGTAAAACATCGGAAGTGTTCCGACAAGTAAATGTTATGAGGAAGACTGTTTCTACTTGGGTGCACCAAACACAAATCAAAACCGGAAGTCATCATGGAAATGCTTCGAAATTGAAATACAGTTATGTGGTAAACCAATAAAGTTTTTTGTAGATTCCATGGCAGATATCACAGTAATACCAGAGAGTATGTACGACCCTGATATCATGGCAAAGCTACTCCCACCATCATGTGACATTAATGCACATGAAGGTTTTCCCCTAAAATGTGAAGGTCAGTTTAGTACAAACATGAACTATAAACAACACACAGTGGTAGAAGACATATGTATACTTGAAGCAAATGACCCCCACTACTGAGCAGAGATGCAGCCTTAAGTATGGGACTAATAAGTCAATCACAATACTGGAAATTGTACAACTAAAACAAAGTGACATTAGCAGTGAACAATTCTACTTTAAGAAGTATGAAACAATGTTTCACGGGTTGGTTCTAATGAAAGGTGAACCCTACACCATAAAGTTAAAAGCAGAAGCAAATCCAAGACCCCTTAAAGCTCCAAGAAGAATTCCACTTCCTTTGATGGATAAAGTGAAAAAAGAGCCAGACCGCTTGGAAAGTCAGGGAGTCATAAGAAAAGCGTACGAGCCAACAGAAAGATGTGCAGGGATGGTAATCACACCAAAATCAGGAGATGAGAGAAGAATCTATGGGGACTTTGTTGATTTTAATGAAGACTTGGTAACCGAACGCACTATTCTGCCGACAGTGGACGAATGCCTGGGAAGGCTAGCAGGAGCAAGTTTTCTCAAAACTGGACGCAAACCACTTGTTCTGGCAAGTAGCACTGAGCGAAGAATCGCAGCTTTTGACAACTTTTATTACCCCATGGGGCAGATATGGCTTTTTACGCTTACCATTCGGGATAAAATGTACCCCAGAGTATGTGCAGGCTAAAATGAAGCGAATGCTTGAACACAAACCAGCCGAACCACTACAAGCTGACATAATTAGCGCAGGTAAAGACACTGCAGATCACGATGACAAGCTAGACATAGTGATGAACGCACTGAAGGAGAATGGGGTAACATTGAACAAAAACAAATGTGAATTTGCTAAGAGAGAAATAAATTTCTTAGGCCATATCGTCAATGCCGAAGGGGTGCACCCAGACCCGGCGAAAGTGGAAGCGGTGACCGAGTATGAACCTCCTAAGGACAAACATGAACTCTTAGACTTTTTGGGCATGGTCAACCAGCTGGGAAAATTCATACCAGAATTGGCCGAAATGACACAACCATTGAGAAAGTGCCAAAACCATTGGCTTAGTACCAAAAACGAATGGGTATGGACCTTAGAACAACAGAAAGCTTTCAACAAGGTCCACAGCAAGCTTTAGTCAGCCACCCGGTACTAAAACACTATGACCCATGTGGTGAGACAAAGATATCGGCGAACTCATCATCTTACAGAATTGGAGCGGTCCTCTTACAAAAAGGAAAAGACGACAGTTGGAAGCCAGTAGCCTATGAATTAAGAGCTTTGAGCGAAATGGAGGGATGATATGCCCAAATTGAGAAAGAGGCCTAAAGCCTGGCGTACACTCACCGTGTTGAGTCCGTGTTTCTACCCTCTTTTTGCCTGCGGCTATACGGACAGTTCAAATTTCCCCAACCCGGTTAGTGTACGATCCTGTTCCGAGGCCCATTAAAAATCCAGACCAAGACACGGACAAGAACGGCCTGGGTCGCTAGCTGTCCGATATCGTGACACGTGTTTGCCTCGAGGGAGTGAAGAGGGGGACATTTAACCAATAGGGTCACTGATACCCATTACCCAATAACCCCGCCAAAAACAAAAACCCACCAAAGTGTAGGGTACATGATCTGCGCAAAGAAGGTGCGCAGTTGAATAACATCCGTGAACGTTCAGTGTGTTCGTCCAAGAATGCGGGGGGTGGTCGAGTCCCTCAGGCAAAAACGGGGGAGAAACACGGGCTCAACACGGAGAGTGTACGTCAGGCTTTAGCGATTACGTGGGTAGTAGAAAGATTCAATGACTTTGTTCTTGGGATGGAATTCACCATTGAAACGGACCATAAACCCCTGCTGTCAATTTTATCAACAAAGTATCTATCCGATCTATCGTCCAGACTCCACAGAGATTTAGAATGAGACTGCAGAAGATACACAAGCAAAATAATGTACACGCCAGGCTCAGCACTGAAGACTGCCGATGCCAGGGCACCGCTTTGCAAAGCACACAAGCAATCAAATGAGGACATACTTACAGAAGAAAATGTGCATTTGATGCGAAATGTCATGGCCGGCATACCAGCATCAAACAAACTGCAAGAAATCCTACTGGAGCAACGTCACGATTCAGTTTGCGCGGCGTTAAATACATTACGTGGAGAAAGGGTGGCCGACCCACAGGAAATCTGTAAACCCGCACGCTAGTGAATACTGGTCAGTGAGGGATGAACTAACCATGCAAACGGACATCCTTACATGCGGTAACAGAATTGTTATACCCAAGAAAATGCAGCATGAAACCTTGCAACAAATACACCAAGGCCACATGGGTATACAAAGATCACGACAACGTGCCAAAGAAACGGTATGGTGGCCGGGGATAGCGAGCCAAATAGAAGAAATCACAAACCAATGTGATGTTTGCCTGAAAGCTAGGCCCCCACCAAGAGAGCCACTCATACCGACAGAAATGCCAGAAAGACCCTGGCAAGTGATAGCAGCTGACTCGTTCCGCAGAAAAGGGCGTGAGTACCTACTAATAACGGACTGTTACTCCAGGTACCCCAAAGTAGCGTACTTGCAGAAAACTACCTCCTAAGCAGTGGTTGAAGCAGGGAAATTCATCTTTGCGAGTTGGCAACCCAAAAGTGGTGAGCTCAGATAATGGACCCCAATTTGCCTCACGGGCATTCGACGCCCTAGCAAAGGAGCGCAACTTCCAACATGTGACAAGTAGCCAACATCTACCATGAAGCAACGGACTCGTGGAAGCAGCGGTAAAAACTATGAAAAATCTTCTCAAGAAAGAAGACGATCCACATCTAGCATTACAGATCTACACAGCGACACCAGGAGGTAACGGCTACAGCCCATCCCAACTCCTTATGGGAAGACAAATCTACACAACAATTCCATACGCTGCAACCTAGGCTACCAGATCCCGCCAAAGTACGGGAACAGGACGACCAAAGAAAAAAACGAGACTATGACAGCTGCCACCACACACAAACGAGGGCAGAGCTGCCAATAAACACCAGAGTTTGGATCACCGACCTCAAAAGAGAAGGTAGAGTGAAGTGCAAGGACAAAACTCGTAAGTCATACATAATCGATACCCTGATTTCAATCAGCCATACAATTCACTAAGAATGCAATTGAGAATTTGAGAACCAAGCACATAGACATTAAGTTCCACTTTTTAAAAGATTGGTTATTAAAGGGATATTTTCAACTGCAACATATTCCCACGTGTAAATGTTACTGACATTTTTACAAAGTGGCTTTCTAGCAACAGGTTGCAAAAGTTGTGCTCCGCCATATTTGTCGGGTACATTCAAAAGTGAATAAATATTTGTGTATATTTTATGCCAGAAGGGGGCACTTGTTGGCATTATTTCTATGTTAGGTTTATTTGTAGAACAAGAAATCTATGTCTAATGTGCCAAAATGTAAAATTAGGCTACTTACTGTAATTTGTAGGCTATGAGTGTAGAGAACTAAATATATCGGACAATTAGCCTATTTGACAATTTAGTTTTATCAACGAGGCCTACATGTATTTGTGACCAGAAATTTATGTCCCACTGTTTTTGTCGTAATGCAGTAGAAGCATGACTTCCGGTTCGGGTTTTCGTTTTACCAGTTTTTCCCGAATGTTGTCTGTTCACATCTGGTTTTTCCAACAGTGCGATGTATTTGTTTGTTATCCTGGCATACGAATGGAATATTCACCAAGAATAAAATGGTGATTGAAGACACAGTTGGTATGTACTCAGTTTAGTTATAAGCCTGACTGCCACACCGCAGTACTTTACAACAAGTGAACCACGATGCTACAATTTTCCGAGATGGAGGGCCACCCCGGATTACAAAATAAAATGGTCACCAATGCTTTATGGTCATCACTAAATCTCATCTTCCACATGGTAATAATGGAAAAATGCTTGAATAATGTGAAAATTAATAAACAGACTGAGAAACGAAGCGACAAATAGGAAGACAAGTATACTTTGTTTAATAATAGAAGGAAATTGTTAAAATTTCTGCTAGAAGTTACATCTACGCGACCGTGTTTTACTAATTTTAGGTAGACGACCTTGAACAGGAAATCACGTCAGTACAATATAAATTCGGTAATTTTGTGGAATGTTCAACTCCCGGATTTTTGTTCCATGTTTTCAACATTGCCATTAATGTGTCTTTTTCACTATCTGCATAACTCATTATTCAGTTATACGTTTTAAGCGTAGTTATTATCTTCCAAATCGGTTCGTCCACATGTCAGCCCTTTTGTAGAAGCGAAAGTAAACACAAAATTGCTTTCTCTAGCGCCGCATCTTCTATGCTGCAAATGACGTCATTCCATGCAGGGCATTTTTTTAAATGCTAACTGGAGGTCCAAGTGGACCTGCGGCCGCCTAAAGTGGACCTTCAGTTAAACTCAATCGGACCCACTGGCGGTCCACCCTAAAAAGGAAATAAAATGTCAAGTTTAATACATTTAATACTTTCATGAGAAGGTTTTTTCGCTAAATACAAATTGTGGGGATATGGATAATGAATTCAGTCCAATCCAGTTCACAACGAATCTTCATGGTATAGGTAAAATCCAGTAGCGTGCAAAGACCACCGAGAGGGCAGGGGCAATTTTTGTAAAAAGGGCACGTTGAGGTTTTATTTTTCTGGTTTTGAAGGCTTATTCGGTTTCGGCAAATTGTCAATTTTTGCGTAGCTGAAAAAAAACCTTGACTATCCTGAAGACATATTTTATGTATAAAAAATAAGTATCTAGTTTGAAAAATTGAAAGATTTACATTACAAACTTTTTTTACGCGTATAATGCAGTCAGCAAAACTGATTTTGTAAAAATGTTTCCAACGGCCCTTTACAAGGCCAGAAAATGCTGGAAAATAGCAAAAATGCATCAGCTTCCGGGGCTTGCAGAGCTCCCTCAGACCTCCTAGCTGTTATTGGTTTATACCTACACACAGTTTGGCTAAATAACTAGTGTTCCCCTCCGTACAAAACCCCACTTATACCATTGCACATAGTTTGATTTTTACATTATGTTAATAGTTAAGCCATTAACATAATGGTGCCCTTATATATTAAAATCGTGCCCTTTTGTGAAAGTGGACCTCCAGTCACATTTCCTAAAAAAATGCCCTGATTCCATGCACTTCACGAATGCAGCAGTGGCGCTGCAGCAGAATAAAGGAATGCAGCTCTGGTTACGTCACTGGCGTCAGCAAACACGAGACAATGCTAGATAGCACTAGATGGTGCTAGATTCAGCACCATTAATTTTAGGTTTGGTGAAATGCAGCCATCTAGTCACCAAAGTGTATACCATCAATTGGCATAAGTTTTATGCTTGTTTAATCATGCTTGTTTGTTTTGATTTGTTTTCAGGCTTACCAAGATTGGGTATCTATTCACGGGGTAGAAGTCCCCCTTCCTGGAGTTAACTTGACTCACAATCAACTTTTTTTCTTGGGGTTTGCTCAGGTAAACAATATTATTAAGTATTGTATGTTGATCAGTTTACTTGCAGGTCTGGGGTAATTTTTACAATTTTTGTTCACCAGATTTGGTGCTCTTCGAGTACAGAGAAAGCACTTCATCTTCAAATAATGAATGATCCACACGCGCCAGCACAATACAGGTAAAGACTTTGATCCGTGAATTCAGCTAAATGTTATGTTTTAAGTTATTTTAATACGAAGGATGTCGGCAAATCCCAGTTCCAAATTTTGGTTGAAAATTTCAAACTCTTTCAACCAGAAAACCTTGTAATTGTTTCCTCTTTCCTCTCACAATAAAGGAAAAAAAGAAAAGAAGACAAACAGCGAAAATCATACACTGGACGTAACTTATTTCTAGTGTACGATTTTCACTGTTTGGCGCGTTTTCCTCATTTCTTAGTATAAATCACAGTAATTTGTGTATATTTATTTAATCCTTCGTTGAGCTTTGTGTTTATTTGTATTCCTTCTCCACTGCCTAATCAGGGACGACGCTAAAGTCACTTTAGTGGGGAGACGGCAGTGGGGCAGCAATTTTAGCCAGGGGGGGCGAACCGAAAAAAGCTACTTTTGCGGTCCCCCCTCAAAAAAAAGTAAAAAAAAAACACTTGCAGTTCTTTGTCACGCCAAATGTTCTTAACTGTTTTCTACACCATTTTTTTAATATTTATAAAACCACCTGAAAAAAAGATGATTTTACAACTCTCACAGTAAAACCTAGGCTCTATTGATGTGACCTCAAGTCCTTCTAGTCGCTGCTAAAGAAACTAACGTAGTTTTCTTAATAAGTAACTTCTTATTAATTTTCTTCGTTTATACGTCTGATTTTGATCTGATGGTGGGGGTGGGGGCAAAGATTTAGGGGGGTGAGCACCCCCCATCCGCCCCTTAGTGTCGTCCCTAAGCATAATGATGGGTTCAGGAGTGGGCATGTTGATAAAAGTTTTATGTTAGTGATCTGGGAACAGATTAAATTGCTAGTTCGAATTTGGGTCACGCCACTACGACGAAGCGCAAGTGCATAAAGTTGGCATACTATACCTTATTTCTTATGTGCAGTTTTCACAGATTGGCTTGTTTTCCTCTTGCCTTTTTATAATTTCTACTGATTCGTGTATATTTACGTAATACTTCGCTGAGCCTTTGTATTCCTTCTCCATTGCCTATGGCCACAATCATTCATTCTTGGCCGAATGGCGTCACTGCTGCGACCTTATAAAGGGTTCAATGAGTCATCTTTATGCCAGTGGCAGATTGGGCGTATTGATGAAGGCATTATGTCAGTGATCACCAATTGAAAGTCTACAGAATCTGGCAGCATCTAGCACTTGCTATGCACAATGTCATTTCTTTGAACGAAACAACAAGCCACGGCCTCCTTAATTGAGTGAAAATTTGGTACGTCCTCCCTCGTGCATCTGGGGGTTAGCTGTGAAGGTTAATAATATCACTGCCGCCAGGCTATTTTCTCACGATTTCGCTCAGTGATAACACGTCTTTAAGTTGCCAGTTCAAATCTGGGTCACAATGAAGTGTGAGTGCATTATTTCAAGTACTACGTTATTTCTAGTACTACGTTATTTCTAGTGCAGAAAGAAATAATTGGCTTGTTTTCATCTTTCCTTTATAATTGAAATTCTTAACTCTTTATAATTATAATTCTTCACAATAGTATTCTTCCCACTCCCGAGAATTTAACATTTTTCATTGACGTAAGTTCTTTTCACTAAATTTCAAATTCAGCTCTATTCTTCTGCTCAATTGCTTTGTAGTTACAATTGTACCCGTGGCATCCGCTTATGCAACTGCCACTGTTCGGCTGTTAAGTAGTGTTGGGCGGTACCCGAAATTTTTGTGACGGTGCCGGTACCAGCCATGTACCGCGATACTCGGTATTTAACGGTTTTTAAAATTTGGCGGTACTTCCTTCGGTACCAACGGTATTTTTTTTTAAGTAGCCTAATCAAACTAATTAAGGTTGGAAATGGAATCATCAATTTCATTTACGTAGCTCGTCCTACCCCTCCAAAAAGGTACACATAAAAAAATAATCATCAAGTAGGGCACTGAACTTTGAACTCAGTTTTCTTTTTCTTTTGGTTCTTAACATTACAGATTGTGGCTAGTGTTGGGCGGTACCAGACATTTTTTAGCCAATGCCGGTACCAAGCTTAGTACCCCGGTACTCGGTTTCCTCCAGTACTCGCAAATGACGATTTTTAAATAATCACCACACATTTTATTGATGAAATAGTTTTGTTGATATAGTTTTAATGGAAAAAATTATTGATTTCCCTCAGCCCTTGATGTAAGCTTAATGCTTGTTTGAAAACATATTTGTTACAAAAAAAAACCTCTTCTAAAATTTGTAGTTAACTTGCCGCTATCAAGTAGAAATGCAAATAGCATCAAAGTTACACAAATTTGGCTCCACTTTTGTGCATTGTTTAGAATTCTAATTTTACCATTGTTGAACTTTAACTGATTGTTACACTGCTTTGAGCCCTAAACACAAGGACTGAATGAATTATTGTTATAATTTTATCACCTTTTTTCATATTAAAACAGTACCAGTATTTCAACTTTTTTGGTACAGCGGGTATACCCGTGAGAACTGGTTTACCGCCCAAACACTATGTGTTAGTACCATTCGGTTTTTGACAGTCCGGTAATAAAATGCAGTTGAATTAGAATAAATAAGAAGCCAACAAGTGCACAAACATAAGATGCGACGTTTGAGATAATGTGCATGTTTAGACGCAAGTTTATGACTTAACAAAGCTTTCAATAGTTGAAAAAAGCACCTTCTCTGCTTGAAAATCTAGTGATCGTTTTTACTTTGGAGATGATTGACTTGTGAACATATGCTTACGCTCCTTCCAAAATGTTTCTCACTGTTGAGTGCAAATTTTCGACTAACAATGGAATTTCACCTAATGAGTGGTTCCCTGACACGTTAGTCTTCTTCAGGCGTTTTTGTTTACGACGTTGGAAATTAGCTTTACTCCATTTTACTCGTCAAAATGGAGTAAAGCTAATCTGTAACGTCGTAAACAAAAATGCTTGAAGAAGACAAACGTGTCAGGGAACCACTCATTAGGTGATATCCCATTGTTAGTTGAACTCACTCGACAGTGAGAAACATTTTGGAAGTAGCGTAAGCATATGTTCACAAGTCTTCTCTGCTTGATAACAACTTTTTCTTTGGTACTATTCCAAAATGTAGCAAGTAGGTGATAATCGTTGTACACCTGTAAGTTTCATTATCCCACTGCCTTGCATAGCACAGTGAATACTCACCACGATGTTAATAATTAGAAATATGATTTATTTTTTCTCTTATTAGGGTAATTGGATCTCTTTCCAATTCTGAGGATTTTGTTCGGGAGTACAATTGTCCGAAAAAGAGTCCCATGAACCCCGCAGACAAGTGCGAAGTGTGGTGAACGTTTTATAAAGTTAGTAAGTTGAATGCCAGGTGCAGTATTTTTATACGTTATCGAAGAGCAGCAGCTAACCTCTGTGTCGAACGAGCGGCAGCATAAAGTGGACAATTACGAAGAGTAAGGCAGAACAGTTTGCCTAGTCATTTTATGTCTCTGGCTATGCGTTGTCGTTGTGAGGCGGGCCTCTAAAACGATAGCAGAAAGGACTCTTGATATAATCCATTTAATAAATGGAGTAACAGTCGCCATGGCCATCCAGAAACTCGTTGTCGTGCCAAGTTTGGCACTTTGTACAGTAAATGTGTTCAACCTAAAAAAAAAA
>JAHWFP010003686.1:67152-111308 GCA_023313725.1 Lithobius niger
AAAAAAAAAATGTGCTTCGATATATATTTTGTATAGCGATAGAAGTGCTAAAGTACGCCTGCAAGGAGGGAAGTTCACACCACAACAAGGCAAAATGCACACACAAAATGCGTGGAAACCACACATATATGTTAGTGTGATTTATTGGTGAACTCTTTGATTTGAGGAGTTTTGGAATTAGAAACTTAATACTTCTCTTGGTATTATTTCTTGAAATATAAAAGTTGCCAAAAGCAGCTTAAATTGCCGTAAATTGGAAATGACAACATGCCGGCCACTAGGATTAACTGATATCTTCATGAAGATTAGTGTTTTGTTGGGTGGACTACTTTCAGTATTTAGTTAAAAGTCCTAACTAGATTACCTCTTCAGATCGTAAAAAAGGTCTTGACGATCCTCTTTCATTTCCTCCTGTGTTGTTACATTGATTAGGTACACTTAAAAGTTTACAAATGTTTATTTTAGGTTGTGCGGCTATGTTATGTATCGTCAAATGTTTTAAGTTCGCTGTTTAAATTAGACAATAAGTATTAAATAGTAAAAAAATATTTTGGTTGCTGGAGCGTTATGGAACTAGCTCTTATCTTAAAATATTTCAAATTGTGATACTAAGGGTGGTCATAAAGTCTTTATCTGATTCCAAAAATGTATTAAACACAAACTATGCTAGGTACAAACGTACGGTTTTCTATAAAACGAAGCTTAACTTATAAAGTTTTTTCCTACTAGGTTAGTAGACTTTAACACTTACTCCGTTTGTAACCAGGAATACATCATGATCATATCCAATTTCCTACCATCTATTAGCAAACATCACTTCAGTTACTGTTGCTATAGCACCTGGTATCCCGTTCTTTAGTGTTTTAATGTTAGCAATGGGTGTTTTCTACACTGAGCACATACCCCAACAAGATAAAGTCAAGGGGTAATATTCGAGGAGCTTGGTAACTATGTTGTCGGAGCATCCCTCCAATCCGTCGGCCGGGCAAGGTTTCATAGAGGAATCCGCGAACACATTCTTCCCAGTGTAGCGGCGCACCACAAAACAACCCATGTTAAAACAACCCATGGCTGCCATTGTTGCAACTGTGAGTGCATTCAAGAGCTACAGCATATCAAAGTACATGTCTTTCTTGACTGTAGGCTCTATAAATTGCTGATCTGTTTTTGTGAAACCACAGCTTGAAGTGACATTTTTCCTGTCACGACATCATTTTTGGTTTCTTGGCGATTACAGCACCTCCCAGAAATAGTGGCGATTGTAGTGCTAGCCGAACTAAGTGGAAATAAACTTTATGAGTTGAGCTTCGTTTTGCAGAAAACCGTATGTTTGTATATAGCATATTTTTTTTTAATCAGGTAAAGACTTTATGACCACCCTGTATATGCCCTTTACTCAAAGGTACACTTGTTCTAATATATCAACGTACATGTGAACTGTACTGAATTTTTGTTTAGTTGATCTGCCAAATATAATCTACTCAACCTGCAAGTATCTATTAAGCATTTCACACATTTTTGTATGTGTCATAAATCTGGGATTGGTGTGAGCTTACCTCGACAATGCACAAAACTGTAAAGTAAGGCAGATGCTTCGTACCACCAAAGTACAGGTGAATCTGTGAATTGGGTACAGTATGTGCTGTACCCACAAATGTCATAAAATCATTTGTTACTCTTAGACAACATTTTTAAAATTCACGGTTATATTTTATTGCTTTTCTCTTAGAGTTTTGTTACTAAGAAGTTTGTTCCAAACAGTGTTGCATACGAATGTAAATGTAATTTATAATGGGCACACATATTTTTTTACTAATTTTATTTTCCACTTTATATACTGTTTGTAATCAATTACCCAAATTAAAAAAAAATACAGTTTTTTGCAGCGGTCCCATCGTGACTCTTCTCAGCCACACTCATAAAGGTACATTCCTCCCAACGCCATTTTTTTCGATCCACCACATCGAGTACGCCCCAATGTTCTATTTACTTCCCGTTAGTCAAGCCATTGCTAAAAATCCGTTTTAAAATGTGGCGTTTAGGAAATTTTCTGTTGAATATTGAGAACTAATTTAATAGCATCCTACGATATGATCCTTTGCGCGCTTACAATAACCATCACGTTTCATCTGTGTGTGTGCATGTAGTAATTTTTAATTGTTTGCTACTAATTACCATGAGATAAAAAATCTAAAAGTCTAATGCAGTAAAAATTAAAATTATTTATGCCAATAGATCGCCGATGAAAAATTATAAGATACTACGTGGCCTAACGAAAATACGTTAAAATATGTTAAAATACAAAAATCTTTCCGGTTTGCGACGACACAATTTTTGTGTTAATGCTGTTTCGTCTACTACGCCCAAGGCCAACTAATACAGTATCTCTATTCCTCGTTGTGAGGAACGCAGCTGCTATCTCAGTTGGCCTTCGGCGTAGTATTACTACCCAGATACTATCTCAGCTAAGCAGCTACTATCTTAGTTGACCTTGTACTACTATGCCGAGTCTCGCGAAACGATGCGATGGTAACACGCGCGGATGGCGATCTGCGCATGGCTGTTATAAGGCAGGTGGAATGTACCTTTAAGAAATAGTTTACGATGTTCCGAAGTTATTTTGAGACCCAACCTTCCTCTTTTAATAGATTATGAGATGTATCAAACATATATAAAAAAAAAAAAAAGACTTCCTAAAATGACTTCCAGCAGAGTGATGTCGTTATTCTTACAATGACTTCCAACAGAGTGGTGTCGTTGATTATTTGTACAATGCCGTGTCTGTATAAGCCAAAAGGTCAACAAGCCTAAACCTGTATTCGTAGAGTTTAGTTTCATTCTTGTTTGTATCGTAGTGTAGCTAGATTCATACAGGCAGATTAAACTTGCATTGTTTTGTAGTTACACAACAGTTTGAATCAGCTGATATTTAACAAATTTTGCTTATTATTTAGTTATATTGAAACTCTTAATGGTTTGAAACTTAATAATAATTATGCGGTTGATGCTTTTTCTCGTTAAGGATACGGTCACACCTAAGGGCTTTAATTTTTTTTTCCAACTGCCGTGGTGACAAGAACTCCACACAAAATTATTATTTTTCCTGAGTTTCTCGTTGTGATTTACACGTAACAAATATAAATTTAAAATAAATATATGCCTGCTTGTAATTCAGTATTTTCCTGCAGCACATTTTATGGAGGATTTCCTTATGTTTGTTAAGACCTTTTGGGGATCTCACACTTTTTTTTAACCGTGCATGGCCTTAATGCGGCCAGGTCTTTACTGACTCACAGCATTAGCAGCCATCTTTTTATCACCGTATTTCAATTACAGGAGCCGTGTATTAAAACAACAATTATTTAGTAATCGCAAAAGGAGATAAAAACAGTAATTTTGTTGTGTGCTTGTGGATGCTACGTACAAAAATTGAATTGCAAAATTTTACGAGTCAGAACATTATGATGCAGAGGCGCTTACAGGTTGCAAAAGTTACTTATTGGGTGGATCTAGAGGTACATATTCCGAAAGTTACTTATTAGGAGCCCATTTATTAGTATTGATTTTACTTACCTGGAAAACTGCTGTGAGTTGGTAACCACTACTGACTTTTATTTTGTTTTTCAAACCTACGATGCCTTTCTGGAAAGCTACTGTTTTTAATTCTTGATTAATTATGTTCTAGAGGCTAAAAAGTTAGGCATTCTCCCATATTCCTGAAGCTACATCAGTGACAAAATAGTGCCAGTCCATTCAGTCAGCAGTACACAATTACCGGTACGTAAATTTGTTTTAAGCATATGCCATGCTTAAAAAATAACCGGTTCTGGAAACTGTCTTGAAAACTTGAACTCCGATATGTGAACACAGAAAAGTGGTTCTCAGCTATGTATAATTTTATCGTATGAAGCTGGTTAAAGAAGGTCCTGTATACATAAAGACATTTTTCTTTTGTTTTGATATGTACATAATGTGCAAAGGGTTTTTTTTTTGAGCATGTGTATAAAGTAATTCAAAGTAAAAATGTGCGAGAATGTTGTGGGTTGTACAGTTTTGCGATGTTGTTATAACGCAGTTTTGTATAAATGTTTATTATGAGAAACCATCATAATATTTTAGTTTTGCTTTGTTACAGATTTTCAGTTGTTATGAAAATAATTACAAGTTAATACCGATTACTGGCATCTTATTTTTGCTTATTTTTAGTCGTTGCTGTTTGTGTACGACATTTACATTGCAAAGAATGTTATTATATTGTTCGCACAAATGTAGTTATGTTTGTTATTTTGTATTTTATGTATGGAGTAATAAATTGCATAAAACTATGCCCACTGTATTTGACCTATCCACTTGAATAAGGAAGACAAGTGGCTACAATTAAGAGTCAGTTCTGCCAAGACTTGGCCTATTCTAGACCTTGCTTGTGTGACAATTTTTTGGATATTCCTATTTTTTCTGTAATTAAGCTACACCGCCACCAAATAAATTTTATATGCCGTCAAATTATCCATTCTTTCTCCTTTGCTGTTTGCTCTAGAGATTAAAGTTCTAGGAGCCTCGTGATCCAACGCGCATCTGTTCTGCGCATCCCTCCGTATATATAAAGCGTCATTGGCAATTGTGGCTTCATCTTTTCTTCTCTACACCCGACCATGCCGGAAGTGCTGTTTCTTGTCCGTACAGGATAACATACCGTAGTCCGAGTGACTGCGGTTCCTTCACTTCATTCATTATACCACGTGCCAAAGGCACATCAAGAGAGGCGTCGGTCCAGGTGGCCACACAGCCCATTCATCCATCGAATTTGTGGGGAGGACCCCAACGCCACCATTGCCGGGATTCTCCACCTTATCGGCGATCTGCCCCAGTCCCCATTGGCCCACGACCATTCTCTTGGGCTCACGCACGTGGGACCATCATCAGCCGACAGGGCCACACTTGATACAACCACCACATCTCCAATCCAATGTAGACAGGCTCGGCCCCTGGCTGATTTACGATCACTCCAAATCGACCTTAATGAAGGCCAGTGAAGCACACACCCGTCTCAATTTTTAAGTGAAAGCCGGACGTTCGGCTGAAAAGAAAAAAACAACCTTGGCCCTCCGTGGGGCCAATCTATCTTTCTTCATGGTCATGTAGACGTTCGACCATGCATCCTCCGTCCGTTCACACCAGCAATTCCGGCCAGCGTTCCAAGGGAAGGGCCCACGAACTTATGGAGTCTGCTCTTCATTCTTTCAAGCTTAAACGAACGACTTCCCTGCCACAACCGCCGCCATCGTAGTACACCCGGAACTGCTATAGCCGCCAAGAAAATGCGATCATCCATGGAAACTCCGGTACCTTCCCATGTGCATGACCAGCCCTAGTCAGGTTTTCAACCCTTCCCTTCCGACCATCGAGACCAGTCATCATTGAGGATTAACAATTCCTGTTCGGCAGTCGACGACGCTGACTACAAATTGGTCGCTTCTGACGACCTTCCTTCGCGTCATGCTCATTTTGCACCGCCCTTCACCAACGACCCTGACCCATCAGAAATTCCACTTCCTGAGCTACTAAAAACAGTTAAAGTAATCATTGCAGACTGAAGCCGGCGCCATCAGTGACCGAGCCAAGAGAAAATCAAAAGCTCTCCACTGGCTTTGGTTTTGGCCTGCGCAACCGCCTCCTCGTCAGCCAGCGGTCCTCGGACAATCCACGACACTACTGACAACCTTACTTCATAATGGTGGTCTCGTTCTAGGGAAAGGTGCCCCCTTGAGCTTGACAAGGAACCTCCCGCCCCGACCTGGTCGGGAGACAGTGTTTTTCCGCCCATCAGGAGAGATTGGCTTCATGGCTCAAATTGCCAAATGGCTCAATTGTCAAATTTGCCACCCATCAAGAGCTAGGACCGCAAACCCGAAAAACTTCCACACCTATCCTCAGTCAGAGTTCTTAACTGCAGATTTGAAAATGGACTTTGGGACTGCGTTATGTATCCCACGAAAACTAACGGTCCCCACTTCCATCCTACGAGATAACGACCACCTTATGTGCATTGGCCTTCGGGCGGCTTCTCAGGCAACGTCCTGAATACAGCTGCGAACGCATTATGTGAAAAGCTCTCTGTCGAACCCCCAACTGATGAAACCAAGAACTAAGCCTTCTTCATCAGTCAAGTGTTCACAACATATTCCATGAACTGGCTCTCCTGCTTCGGGAAGTGGCCCTAATCACGGCTCCAAATCTTAATGACTCGACTTGTAATGTGCTACGTAATCAGCCCATCCATGTGTCTGACACACTCTTTTGATGACTAATTCCGGAACTCGCTCCACGGCGCTCACAAGTCCAAACCATTTTGGCCCAAGCCACAAGATATCCAAGAAATTCGAGATGCTCCATTCGCATTGAAACCAAGGACGATTGGCATTCGCCGCTCGCCAAGACAACCAACCATTGCTCACGTCCTCCCCGCTTCATTCCGAACAGGCGCCCTTTCGAAACAAGAGCCCCGGATGCGGACGGGTTCGGTCGCAGCGCTACTCCTAACCGCCGAGGACGATACGCTTCACGAGGACCCAAGCAACAACCTCTTTCTCCTCGCTTGGCAGGCCCTAATTTCCAATCCCACCATACTTTCATTAATCAGCGAGGGATTTCACCCGCATTTCTTCCAGTGCCCACCACTCATGTTGCCGCCATGGGCCACTGCTATGGTCGTTTCTGGCCCTCGTCAAGCCCAAATCCGGACAATATAGGGTTCTATAGTCCTGTTTTTCTGTCCCAAGAATACAGGAGACTTCAGATTAATTTTCAACCTCCAACCGCTAAACCAGTACATTCGCAACGACCATTGTCAAATGGAGATACTCACTCCATTCCATTCGTTCTCAAGGACGACTAGACAATTTCCATCCATCTTGCGGACGCTTACCTACACATTCCTCTTCGTGCGTCTGTCCGGCACCTCTTTCGATTTATCTTAATGACGGCACGGTCTACGAGTTTCTTTGCCTCCCGTTCGGGCTGAATGCGGCGCCCCGCATATTCACGGCCGTTCTAGCGATCCTCCACCAACACCAGTTCAGGGCAAGCGCCTATCTAGACAACTGGACCCTCCCTCATCAAAAACATGACGACAGTACTGCACAACCAAAATGTTACCATCAGTCTCCTCCAGCAGTTGGGATTCGGCATCAACTTTCCAAAGTCCCGATTGGTCACATCTCAACGGTTCGTCTTTCTGGGAGTTTTCTTTGATTTGACAAGCGCAACTGTAATGCCTTCGCCAGACAGGATCTCCAACCTCGTCGCAAAGATTCGAGGATTTCTTTGACTTCGAACATATACCTTACTGGATCTCAATTCCCTCATAGGGACGCTCAATTCAGTGGCCAACCTGGTCCCATAGGGCCGTTGGATGACTCGGCCCCCTCCATCGTTTTCGCATAGATGAATGGCAGACCCACCCTCTTCTCCCTTCAGACCATGCTACCAGCACGATTCCTCAGACGTTCCCCTTCGAAACCCTACTATGGTGGATGGACATCCCCATTCTAACACACATGGTACCTGTACACGAACAAACACCTAACCTGCACCTACTAACAGATGTGACCCTCAGAGGATTAGGGAGCCCACATCAACAGCCAGAGGGTCTCAGGCGCCTGGTGCACGGGACCAGGCTCCATCAATGTTCTCCAGCTTTGGGCTGTTCTCTTAGGTCTCCACCATTTTCACCATTTTGTTGCAGAGAAAATAGATCCTCAAGTCCACATCGGCAATACGATTGCTATGGCCTACCTTAAAAAAGGAGGCGGGGTGGGATGCGCTCCTGTATATTCCATCAGGTCATATCTTCCGTCTCTGCATCTACCTGGGGAAGAGAGTCATTACCGACAGGGGAATGGGCTCTCAAGACATGCATTTGTGACTATGCATGAACCTCGGACGAACCTCGGACGAACGGGCATAGGCAGTGGACATCCTAACTCTACCTTAGGACCACCTCCTCGGGTGCCTCTTCCCAACGTTCAAACTTCTTCCTCTGGTCCTACGGACTGTTTTTCCTGGTAGTATTGAATTGGCCAGCAGCAGCACGATTCCCTCTTCTACTAGATCTTCTAGTTGATCTTCCATGCTGTCTCCCAGACGTTCCAGACCTGCTCTCCCAACGTCGAGGGACCTGGTTCCACCAGCAGCCGACATCGCTGCGACTACATGGGTGGCTACTATTGTCCGACTCCTTGAAGCAACAGGCATTTCTACGGAGCAGGTCTCCCACATCACCTTCAAGGCTATTACCTCATCCACAAACAAAATCTACAACATCCACTGGTGCAGATGGTTTTGTTGGTGTCTCCCGTGAAAAGTTAGCCTGATCAATCCCTCGACTCTTCCCAACTGCCTAACCTTCTTCAATGACCTCTTTAAGGACGGTCTCAGATGCTCAACTATCTTTGTTTACCGATCAGCCCTGAACTTCATATTTTCGTATTTCTGCCCTGGTCAAATCTTTCAACGTCGAACGACCAGTAACACGGTGCCCGTTTCTTGACTGGGACTTCTCTATAATCCTAACATCCCTCCTCTCGACGCCATACGAACCTCTATCTTAACATTACCTGAGCCACCTCACTCGCAAGACCATTTTCTTGATCGCCTTGGCAGTCTGCCTTCGACGTAGTGAGATACAAGCATTATCAGCAACGGCGAGTGAGTTTCTTTTTGGCGGACTTTAAAGGAGTAACTTAACGCCGCGAGCTTCTTTTCGAGCTAAGGTACAGAAACCATACGAATGGTAGCATCCTTTCATTATCCTTGCTGTCTCTAATATTCTGGGGGATGAACCCGAATGGGAGCTTTGTCCAATTCGCGCCCTTCGTTCCTATCTTAAGACTAAGCTCCTTCACAAAGATCGCTCTCAGCTCTTTATACTATTCACACACTACAGGTGAAACGACTGCAATAATGGTCTCCACTTGGATCAAGACAGTCATACTCCAAGCTTACAACGCTCTTGACACCGACTGCACCGACCACAACACCCGCGTGATCGCCCATGAACTTGGAGCCAATTCAGCATCCTCATTACAGACATTTCAGAAGCTGCATCATGAAGACACTCCACTGTGTTTACATCCCATTGTCTCAGGGATATGTCTGCAGTGGGCCGAAGGACTTTATTGCCTCGGACTATTCATAGCCACCAGGCAGATCCTCTGAATCCCTTAAGCAACTCGGTTGCCTCACCTAATAATCCAGTTCATTAACTCGACCGATTGCGAAGTCTTAACTTTTTGGGGAAGCCAGCTCGCAACTCTGGGTGCCCGTCAAGATGGCGCCCGCTGCCATTTGTCGAGGTCTGTGGAATGTTAAAAGCTCAGATAATGTAAATTTTCGTTGGCATATGAAAACACCAATTTACCAGGGGTACCTGGTTGAAATTGGTTTTTATTGCCTAACCGAGAATATACATTACCTTCTTCTCCTCCACACTGTGTCGCCACCTGACTACTATAGGGGAATAAAAGATGTAGCCACGTTGTCACCGGCGCTTTGTACAGACGGAGGGATGCGTGTTGGGTTGCGAGGTGGCAGGCTCCTAAAACTTCAATCTCTAGATCAAACAGCAACGGAGAAGAAGCATGCTAAAAGCTCAGGTGAAGTATATTTTCACTTAGGCGATAAACCAATTTAACCAGGTACCGTCCCCCTGGTAAATTGGTGTTTTTACAGCGCATACCTCTGATCGCATTGGCCACGTGAACATGTACTATCAGACTGAGATTGGCTGAGAGCATAGCGCTTCAGAGTCTGTTGACGACATTGGTGTCAGTTGAATGAATGGTGACATCTGGTAAATCAATTTCTTCCATGCAGTAACATTGCCAACAGTATGGCATAATGATTTCAACACAATGCTCCCTAAAAATAAAAAAAGACTGCCTAATTCAACATCATCAGACGACTTTTCCCTTTAAAAATAATTAGTTTGTGGTCGTAGGATTCAATCTGGCATCTACTCGGCTCGTTGTTGACGATTCTGAGTATTGGGCTGTGATTGCACTTGATTATACTTCCTTATATTTGACGGTGAGCTGCCAAAGTCATTCTGGTGATGTGAGAGTTATCTTCAGTCAAACGTTAGCGTTTTGGTTTTTTGCTTGATTGAAGCATGGATTTATTTATTTATTTATTTTCGTACGAGTTTGCAATACAACCATAGAAAATATAAAAAATTAACAAAAACATAGACAGAAATTCCTATTCACACCTATTTACATTAGTTAAATACACAATTTATCTGCATACTGTCTACTTATTTCTCTTTGTCCACCCTCTCTGGATTTCCCATAATATCCATATCAAAAGCTCTGTTATTACAGCCACTGCTTATACAAAAGGGTGTATTTTTTTTAAACTATTGCCATCTTTCTCATATTCCGTCATCCCTTCCCTAATAATTTTTCCAAGATCTGTTTCCCATTTTTATCTACCAAAACATTTCTTTAGTAGCTAATTTTTACTTTTACCAAGTATTTCCCGTATTACCATTCTTTTCTGTAGCACTATTAAATCCCGTGTGAACATTTCCTGCTTCAGCACATGCCATATGATTTCTGGACCTTTTATTTTTTCCTAACATCCGTTTAATCAACCAGTGATATGATCTTGCCGTATCCTCCCTATTCTTTCCCACCCTCGATGCTCATTTTAACCCCGTAGAGATCAAAAGCGCATCTTCAACGGATAAACCTTAGTGGGTACCATTTGTTCAATATTGCCAGTTAGCAGTAACTATTTAACTGGTGCGTCACTCTGATGTAATGTTGATGTAGGTGATGCCCACTCTCTTTTGTATAAATACTGATAGCAGCACCTGAGTCAGACACTGCCTCTTGCCTAACACATATCTAAAAGTTTTCCATTTTCGTTTGCATGCCTTAGGCGTGGCTTCGCGCCCACACATGCCTCACCACTTGGCACATTTTTCAGCGGTGACGGATGATGCTGAAAGAAATTAATTACTAGTACTTATAGAGAAAGTCACAGTATAACAAGTTAACAAGAATAAAAAGTCAGTAAAGTGCACACGCAAAAAACAAACAACGTTTTCGGGGATAAGTAGCACCCAAGTGCATTAAAAATCAGCAGTCAAGCATCGCAAGTACAGAATACACAATAAAATGCAAGATACCAAAGCAAATCACCCCTTAAAGACAATTTAACATAACATTTAAAACTTTTAAAGATAATAAAAATAGTGAACCCAGATTTACTGAGAGAACAGGAAATCATGGGAGACCACACCCTTAAATTGCCTTTAAGGGTGCTTTGCTTTGGAATGTTGTATTTTATTGTGTATTCAGTACTTATGATGCTTGACTGCTGATTTGTATTGCACTTGAAAACGGGGTATTACTTATCCCCGAAACATCGTTTGGTTTTGGATGTGCACTTTGCCGGCTTTTCATTCTTGTTAATTACTAGTACTAATAGTTCTAGATAAATTAGTTCGTGGTACACCCAAGGTTGCAATAGTACTCTGGGGAACTATGTTAACAGTAATAAATTAAACTGGAAGGAAATTGACTTGTTTGAGAGGGAAAGGCTCCACAGGGAGACTGCCAGTAGTCATAGTACCCTTTATTGTTGTGGCAGGCTTAGGGGAGGCTGGCAAACTTGGCAGTGAACTGGCATTTTCCAACAAATGTCAAAAGGTAACAACCCCATGTTGAAGGAAAATCCTCACTTGGGGCGAAGAAAGTCGCAAAATAGCTGCGTTTGAGGATGTGCTGGCATGACGTCGGTGGTAATGCGGAATTTTGCAAGCTTGGTTAGCTAGGGAAGCCCTGATTAGGTTTTGCATTTGAAGCTTATTTCTAGGTGAAACAAGGATCGTAAGCTACGTTGATGAGCAAAATATTGAATATTTGCAAAATGTATTTAAACAAAGTGCTTGCCAGGCTTAAAATGTAAACTATCAATTAGTTGATACATTTTTCGTGCTGTTGTGTAGCAAGTAAACGGTTTAAAACACTAAATCTTGTATTAGTAAGGTTTAAAGCGCCTTTTAAAACTGAAAATATTAATTTTATGAGTTGGTATGAGCGTCACTACCTGGTTAAATAGGTGTTGTTTCGCATTGTAAACTTGTGAGTTTAAACTCGTGCAAGATTGCAGCCGAAACTTAAACGTTAAAAGTAACTAACTAGTAAATTTAGGGCTTCATTGTGTTGAAACTAACAGCCGTATTCCAGAAATATACTCAAGGGCCAAGTCGAACTAAGGGTGAATGTAAGGGTCAAAACACGTCTACAGAAATACCCGGTGATGTTAGGACACTCAGTGCGCAGGGGGACAAGACGCGTTGGCACACCGAGTTTCATTATGCCCACACATGCTGGGAGAATCGCTTCTGTGGTTGTACTAAAATTGTTGGGCCTTACCTTCGATGTTTGCACTCATATTTGTCCTTTCAAAATCACACTCCAAGGGTATTTCTGGAATACGGCTGTAAGTCAGTCTAGTTATAGCATTGTATTTCTTTCCGACGTGTCATATTTTATGAGCGGCGAGAAAGATATTGTTTCGAATAAAGGTTAAGTTGAGACTGGCTGTAGTGAAAGTAGTAGTTGAGACAATACTAACGAGAATATTAGTGTTAGTTCAGGGGATTTTTAGCTTGACAGTATAGTATAGTATGGTATAGTATATAGTATAGTATATATATAGTATATAGTAGTGTATAGTAGTAGTACTATAGTATATAGTAGTATAGTATATACTAGTATGTAGTGTTTATAGTATAGTATAGTATTGTATAGTATAGTATGCCACCTATGCTGCAAACTAAACAGTTCGAGAAATTCAACCCAAGGTCAGAGACCTGAAGCTTTTACGTCGAACGTCTCAAATTAAATTTGATTTTTTGTGATGTACCGCCTGATAATAGGCAGTTGTTATATTAATGAGCGTAGGTAAAAGGACATATGGATTATTAAGAAACTTGTGTGCGACAGACGTTCGTTCAAGTAAGACTAGCAATGAAATAAATACTGCGTTAGTGGGTAATCTGGACCCCAAGGCCAGTTTTACATCCGAGCGAGTGGTATTTCAAGCTCGAGCATGTGCAGGATGAAAACACTGATGAGTATGTTATTGAATTAAAGAGACACACCGTCCATTGTGATTACGTATATTTTTTAAGAGAAGCCTTACACGACAGATTAATGTTGTAGGCATTCGTGACGTCAAACAGAAAAAGAGCTATAGGTATGGACCCTACCTGAATCACATATGACAAGGCTCGCACTACTGCACTAGCAAATGAATGAGCAAATAAATTCCAGGGTTCCTCCACTTATAAACAACAACGTCTTAAAATTAATTAGGAAAATAAGTGCTGTTGTTGTAGCTATAGTAATCACGTCCGTTCTGAATGCAGGTATAGGAAGTACTCTCGCTCAGTCTGCGGGAAAGTAGGACATGTGTGCAAGCGTAGAAAGCCAAGCGCAAGCAACACTGCCATCACATCCCCTAAACCAAAACATGTACCTTCAGATGGTGAAAAGAGAAAGAAATGGTTGTGAGGGCCCCTATCCTAACACCTCCTTTGCTCTTTTTTTTTCTCTTACCACCCGGGGGCATAATCTCAAACTTCAGCATGCATCTTTCAATTCAAACTCGAGGAAGGGAGTTTTTTTTTTTTTTGGAACGCCTTGCCATCTCATATCGTCAATGCACCTTGTGTCAATGCATGGAAGACTCAATTTGATAATTTATTTTCGTAAATCTTCTCCTGGGCATCACAGGCATTATGCCTTTGCCGTCTTAACTTAACTTAACGATAAATATAGTAACCAAAAACATCTAAATACCAGGGACACCTGGTCAATTTTAGTTTCTATTGCCTAGCCAAGAATATCCACTCCCAGCAATTTATTGGATTCCTTCTTTGAAGGCAATATTTCCCTAGAGAAGAACGTGTTGGCTTCCCTGCCAGCTTGGTAGCTTATCATCTGCGCATGCGTGATGCAGTCCTCCTATAAAACTGCAGGGATGAGATCTGGTTTCATTTTTCATGTCTCTCAATTGTTACTATGGAAACCAGAGAGGAGGGGTAGGGCAGGTACATGTAATATATATTTTCGGTTAGGCACTAGAAACCATAATTGACCAGGTGCCCCAGGTATTTTTAGGTTTCTATATGCTGACGAAATATACATTACCTGCAATTTATAGTAATGCGTGCCCTAGCTACGAGCTGACTGCCCCAGAATCAACGGACTCCGAGGACCTGAAGCAAAGGAGGTGAACAGGAGAGGAATGGCAAACTAGAAGGGGAGCTAGATCTCGAGTAAGAGAAGGAGACGTTCTCCTTCGTCTTACTACACATCCGTATTCTCTCCTGTCTATCCAGACGTAGTCTCGTTTGTCTGCATATAAGTGTCTTACCAAATATGTAGTATTACGATTTTGTGCTTTGAAAGAAAAGGGATGAGATGAGGGTATCCAACGTTCGCTGCTGTCGAAGACACAACGACCACTTGATAACGGGGATTGAGAAGAGAAAGAAAATTGGTCCGGAGACCGACGGAGACACTTACAGGGTCAGAGGGGCGAAGGACAAAACAGCCATAACGTAACGGAAGCTGAATTACTTTCAAGCAGTCGTGCGGAGCAAAGATGAGATGAGGTAATCCCACTGAGGACGTCTGATATCAGTTGGGAACAGGGAACTTGGCACCCATGGAACAGATGAATGCATGACAAGAAGGGCAGGTAGCCGCGGTTGCAAGAGGAATCATTCTCGTCAAACAATTAATAGAAGCGAACGTGTACTGGAAGTTATCGCGTAGAGCATGATGGTCATGAAGAAGGTCACATAGTTCGTATTCAAGAGGAAGATCAAAATTATCTAGTCACATAAACTCACAAGACATTGTAATAACGTTGGTTATTGAAGAATGTTCTGAGCAGCCGGAACCTCGGATCTATGTAGGTGAGGAAGAACGGGGTGCAAACAGTAACTAACGGGGTGGAAGTTTATAGTAGAGGAAAGTTATGATGAAATTCATCAGCTGGTCAATTGGAGAGGGTTGGGAGAAGTTATTTCGAGATGCGCCAGAATTTCGAGGTTCGTGGCACAGAAGCAAAAGTTCCTTTGAAGGTGAGTGAAAAGGCGTAAAGGGTACCAAGATGGGAAGGCTAATTTATGTCCATGATTCAAAGGAGTGAACTGAGGAAGGATGCGTGGACCAAGCTCCTTAGTGCCAGGAGGTAGAGAGGAAGTTATGAACAGACTAAGGAATTATTGCAGCGCACGGAAGCGCAATTGGTCTGAGCCTGACAAGGAGCACAGGGTAGCTGACGCGTGGCATGGTTGGAATAGTACGAAATTCCAGGAAAGACTGGAATGAAGTGTGAAGCGTCGTCAAACTGCCACACTGAATATGCTCCTGGCCCTGGAACAAAGTGTCGGCAAAGTCTGAGGCCCAGCATGACATGAGAATTTCGATAGGGCCAGGTGAGTCGGCGACGGTAGTTGCTGTCCCAAGGCGCAGAAAGTTAGTGCTAGAGGGGGAAGCTGCAGACCATGGCCATGGGTATAGGCGACTCGTGAGATGTCTTATCACCTAGCCCTATTCACTCGCCCCGAAATGTACGCAACTTTCCATCCAAAGCTCTTGCGATCAAAACATGCTGCGCCATCTGTAGAAGCTACTACGAACTAAACGCCCGCACGGCTACTTCCGGGCAAATCCAAGATGGAGACGTGCAGTCACGGCGACTGCTCGATTGATTTCAGACAGTACGGCAAGCCACTCCTGACCTATTCAAACCAGGTTTGGGAAAGCTTAAGGAATTCGAAGCCAGTATTAAACTGAAGGAGGGTGCTAAACAAAAGGTTCATCGTGTCCCTTTGGCTATAAGAGGAAAGATCGAGGCTGAATCTTGAAACCAGTCAATTGTTGTGTTTGGGCAACTCCCATTGTACTAGTTTTCAACCCCAACGGTGATGTATGCATTGTAGGAAACTACAGTGTAACTGTCAACCCCAAGATGGAAATAGGGTATCGTCCTGTGCCCAAGGCTGAGGACTTGTTTAGTAAACTTGCTGGTTGTGACAAATTCTCATTAATTGGTTTGTCGGATGCTTTTCTGCAAGTAGAGCTCAAAAAGGATTCTAAAAGTCAGTCATAACATAAAATGTCATATGGCAAAGAGTTCAGTCAGGATTAGCTAGTGCTCCTGGAACTTTTCAGCGATTAACGAAAAGGGTCTTTCAAGAAATTCCAAAATCCGTAGTCCTTTTGTTGACGATATCTTGGTTGCTGGGAAAGGAAAGGAACGTGATGCTACTCTCGATAAAGTATGCTCTGTCTTGCAAGGTAGTGCAGCAAGAATCACGCATTCCAAATGTAACTTGAATCAGGATAAGTTAAAATAATTAGGTTTTCAGGTAGACAAAACTGGCCTGTCTAACTTGCTTAAAGTTCTAGATGCTATTAGGTTAGTCTTTCGGAAATGAAGTCTTATTTCGGTTCCAGTTTAATGCACCAGTATTCAAAGTTAGTACCATATTTTGTAATTATACTTTCTCCCAAAAGTTTTATGGCTTTGGACGCAACAATGCTCTGATGCTGTGATTAATGCCAAAAGTATATTTTTATAGTCTAACGTTTTGGTTTATTACGACCCGAATTTGCCGCTAAATTTAGTGTGTGATGCATCCCACTTCAGGGCCGGCGCTGCGCTGATACGTTATGCCTAACAGCGAAATTAGACCTA
The DNA here is from genome assembly GCA_023313725.1 of Lithobius niger. Classification (NCBI taxonomy): domain Eukaryota; kingdom Metazoa; phylum Arthropoda; class Chilopoda; order Lithobiomorpha; family Lithobiidae; genus Lithobius; species Lithobius niger. The sequence continues at coordinate 83,941 of JAHWFP010003686.1, forward strand.
TTGCATTTGTTTATCGACCCCAAAATAAGGCCAAATTTGGCTAAGCTCAGTTCTATCGGGAGGCACTCTTGGTAGTGTTTTGGGTTAGATGGTTTCGTCCGTAATTGCATGGCAGGATGTTCATACTGCAAACAGACCAACATGCTTTGCTTTAGGTGTTCGGTCAGAAGGTATTCCCGCCATGGCGGCCATGTGTATTCAGCTCTGGGCATTATACCTGAATGGTTACAATTTTTAACTTGAGCACATTCCGGGTAAAGCGAATTTAACATCAGATTTTTTTTTATATCAAGCATGCCTTTTCATCAGTTGAGGATGACATAATTTCAAAATTGTCAGCGTTGGCTGAAATCAACCTTTGTTTGCTTGGACTCCATGGCCACATATGGAATTAGGCTTAAAAAGAATATATTGTGGTTTTCATAACCCGACTGCCCTTAACTTTCTTCCTGATCCTTAGCTTTTTTAACCATTTTCTAGTGACATTGTAAGGCGAGGGATAATCCTTACTCATCATTAGTAGTATTATTTCGATTTTATCTTCTCTTTCGGTAGCAAAATGATGCGGAAATGCAGAAATTAAGTAAATTAGAACTTTTAGCACAACTGAATAAAACTGGAAATGTTTTTTTTTTAATTTGCATTTAACACATTTTACTTTTGAAAAAAAAGTATGAAAAAAATTCTTCTTCCAAATGCCCCAAGGACTAATTTCATTGTTACAGCAACAAAACTATTTTTTCTCAGGCCTTGGACCTTTATAAACAACCTTGTGCCAGGTGTAACTTCTTAACACTTGCTTTACCAATTCTACACGCAATGACCAAGTTTTTTGAAGGTTACATCACAGTATGGTTCACATGTAGAATTGACTATTAATGCAAAAGCTTGTTCCACTTACTTGATTGGATGTCTTTCACCTGTATGGCCAACATATAGGAAGACTTGCTTTGCACAGCTTATAATGTAGCACCAAAACATAGCAAAAAATAATTGCCACACATCGTAAAATGGATTTAAAACTTCAAAAACGCACACTTTCAAAACTGGAGTCACTCACGTATCTGCTAATTTTCAATAACTGAGCAGTTATCTTCATCAGGCACAATAAGGGTGGTTTTTTCTGAATTCTGGCTACATCTTTTTTTTGTTTACATTGTCTGATTTCAAGTTCGAAGACGCAAGTGAGCGTGCCCTCCGGTATGTAACTGGGCCAGTCTCCCACGTTGTTGTCGATCTACCATTCCCTCAGCAACAAAGCGTTGAGCTCACGGTTTACTAGGTGCAACACACATCGACGACAACATGGGAGATCAGCCTAGTAAATACCGGAGGCCACGCTTACGTGCATCTTCGACCTGGAAAGCAGATGATATAAACAAAAAAGATGTGGTCAGAGTTCAGAATAACCACCCTTATTACGCCTGGTGAAGATGACTGCTTATTTAAGGAAAATTAGCAGATACGTGAGTGTCTCCCGTCTTGAAAGTGCTCGTTTTTGAAGTTTTAAATCCATTTTACGATGAGTGAATTTCATAGCATTGCCAGTAACGGTTTTTTCGGACGAATTACCACACAGAATATCATAGTAAAACTCATTACATTTAATGTAATAATAGTCAAGACAGTGCTTCATCCTTTACAAATAGATGTACAGCAAAACTGGAAACCATTAACATTTTTTTTAGGCAGACATTCTAACTCTGAGCACTGATTAAAATTATCATTCATTCAGTTCACACAGATTATATTTTAAGAATTAACATGTTGCTACTTTTAGCCAGCTGTGGTTGCTGTACTCTTTTATCTTGTAAAACGAAAAATTTTCTGCCATTATTTCTAAGAAATGTACACCGACCGGTCACACGTCAGACCAATACCACAATAACACACAAATGTTCACTCATTATCCACTGTCATATACAAGACATTACAATTTTGGTCAACAGTTGTCACTCACACATACATCAGGAATGTAAATCGCATGCAGAGTCATATACATAGAATAAATTAAGGTGAGATAACAAGAAAAGAACTATGAAAGAAAACCCTGAACAGAAAGAATTATTGTGTCTGTTTAGTGAAGTACCATCTTTCCTGTTGTAATCAATATGACAGAAACTGATATACAAATAGACAAGATGTGCGGAGTCATCTTAACTTTTCAAGTCATGGATCATACGAACTTAATTACTAAAAAACCAGGCTGTATATTTTTTTCCGATTTCAAAAGTGCAAATGGGAGAGTGTAAACTGTGGCAATGGGTAATGCCACTGGTGTGGTCAGTGGCGTAACTACAATGGTCTTGTTATGCGCATCTGTGGGGTGGGTGGGAACAATTATGAATTTTTAGGCCGGGAAAAAAAATAAGTTTGGTTCTCGGGCATTTTGAAAGTCGAAAAAGGACCAGGCCACCCGGTTTTTTTTTTTATTATTTATTTTCAAAATGCTATGAAAATGCTCAACATTTTTCTTTAACTTTTAAGCAGTATGAACGTATATAGACGTCCAAAAAAATCACCCCAAACACAGTAACGACGTATATATACGTCGAAGCTTTGAAGGTAAACTATGGGTCGAAAAACGCAATTTTCCGTCAAAATATCGAAATGCGAAACGCTGAAATTCCTGACATGTTGTGCATCGATTTTTGTAAAAAAAAAACCCTGTTACCAATATCTACAATTTTATTAAAAGCACTTTAGTTGAGTGTAGACTCACTAAAAACTGCAAAAATGTGTTTCTCATTCTTTTTTCCTAAGTCAAAAAGCAGAAAATTGGTCATTTTTTAATCAGCGGTAGCGGTCGAAGCATTTGACTGGGCGCTGCCATCTTGTATTAGTTGGAAAGCTGGAATTCCCTTCAATCTAGGCCTCTCAACTTATTTTCTCGATGGCCGTTTGGCATTGGCCAATCAGGCGAATTGTAGTAGTAGTTTCTGGCCATTTCAAGCTAACTTTCCAAAGCATTTTAAAATCGCGTTTCGTTATTGGCTGGTTGGTACCACGTGACCGATTTGCGTGATCTCATTGGCTGATGCGCGATTTCAACATGGATGCCGCCGATCGCTTCGGATTTCACGTGAGCGCTTGAGAGCACTTGTTTTAGTTCACAAGAAAGATGATGTTTCACAGCATTAAAAAATTAAATCAGCAGCCACGATGCAAAACTAAAATGGAAATGGAGCGTATAAACCTTCACACTATTGCTTATCAGGTGGGAACAAGTTCGAACAACGATTTTTAGCCTAACGCCGACTTTCGGACGCGTTTTGTCAACACGGAGATTTTCGATTTCATTTGGCTACTGCCCGTAATTAAAAAAACAAAAAAACCAACGGTTCTCCGACTCTATTAAAGCCATTTGTTCGATTTTTTCTGTGCATTTTAATGAATATCTGTTGCGTGCGTGTAATAAGTTGGAAATAATTGTGTCCAATAGTTTTCGCAAGAAAAAATATTTCGTTAGTGCCTCACTCCACGGGTAACGACGTAAGGCGAATGAAATAAAAAGCCTTTGACCCGCATGATTTTTGGGGACCCGCCCGCGCCCGAGAACCGAACAATTTTTTTTTCCCGGCCTTATACAAAAAATCTTTAATTTTACAGAATTTGTAATGCCACGGTGTGTGTGTGGGAGGGAAGGGGAGGGGGAGGATGATTGAGGCTTAATGGCATGTTGACTGGGTAAATTGATTGTCTCAATTTAAATTAATTTTCATATTGCCTAGCCATCAGCACTTTACAAATAACAACACTTATTTTATATTTGCATTGGTTTCGTAAATAATTTTTCAGAAATGAAAAAAAAACCCTACCTTCATTAATCTGGTATTGTACAGCCTTCATCAAAGTGAATTCTTTAATTTTGCTTTGACGGTGGCTAAGTGTACAATAGCAGGTTAACCAAATAAGCGAGAAATACAGAATAAACATTGTTATTTGCAAGATGCTGAAGGCCATAACATTTGAAGGTTAATGAGATTGATAGAATCTGCCATGATGATTTTAATGATTTCACACTACGCCACATAAAAACAAAAGTAGAAGTGCTTCTCTGGTGCCGTTGCACTCTAAACAGAAAACCGTACAAGTTAGATTTTTTTTTCAAGCTTTTGATAAAAAAAAATGTGCACACTGTTTGGACTACTGGTAGTGATCCACGAGCTCCCATTTACTGTCGTAGACCGGTACGAGTATAAGCATTAGTAATCTACACTCTAAAATTGGTTTAATTGGCCTTGTACTAACCATAAAAGGACCAGCCGGGCATTTTTGTACTCGAAAAATAACAGCACCCTCATCCCATCTGACCATTGTTAGTGAAGAAAAATAAAAAACGCAATAAAATCCGCATGCTTAATTTTCTTTGGGATATTTTTTGGTCAACAAAAATTTTTTTTTTCAAATTACGAGTGTGCATTTAAAAAATGAGAAAAGAAGTGTAAATTAATTTCCACGACAAAAAAAAAATGAGGCTTTAACAGAGGACGATAAAAATAAAAAGTTTCTACCCATTTTTAAGATTAAGTCATTTTCAAATGAGCACTTTCTTTTGGATTCCTCTGCCCTTATATATGAAATGTTAGCCAGACATGACAGTCTCCGTAATGCATAACAGGACCCAACACAAATAAGTGGTGGAACCATAATCTTCAGTAGGCGGTTAAATAAAATTATTACAGCAGAAATGCAGACAGCAAAACTGTGCAGGAAAGCGTCAAGCCTGTACTCATTCATGGTTTAAAGTGCTTCGAAGTAGTAAATCGTACAGCGCCTTTACTCATTTATCACGCATTCAAATAAGGTTCCCAATAATGTGGCTCCACACGCTCGTCAGCACCAGACACAAATAATAAAGCACAACGATTCACACTTAATGTTATAACAGTGATCGACTAGTAAATATCTGTACAGGTAAAATGTTTACAATTTTTTATGAATTAAAAAAAAAAAACACCAAATACCATTCCCTGATTCAATATTTAACAAAACGTGTTACTAGCTGTTTCACTCTCCTTAACTTCAATCTATTCTACTGTAATTAATAGGAAATTTTACTACTGGTTTGTGTTGAATTATGGTAAAGCCGCTCGCTGCGAACTGTAGAGACACTGCTTGGCGCATTGTATACAAAATCATGAAGCAGTGAATGCTTTGGTAGCACGGTTTCTTAAGATTGTGAAACACATTCGGTGTGGCTGTTGTTTATCAAACCCATACACCGCCCATGTACACCCAGCAAAAAATAACGCTAAACTTTGTGAAAGTAAGGCCTCGGTACTGAAAAGTCTGCAAAAATAGATATATTTCTGGTAGATACACACATTTTAACAGGAAATAGTGACTTGAAATTAATAGCATGCACTGACCTTTGCTATGGCTGAAACAAAAAATGTTGTGTGAATCTTTGTCAATTTAATAACTTGTTGCACGTTACAATATTTCACAAGTTACTTGGTCAATTATGCATCGAGTTGCATTTCCAAATCTTTACCAAAATTGTACACGGGTAAATAGGTGGAGCTTTTCCTAGGAAAAAAACAGAGAGCTAGCTACTGAAAAAATAATTTCACAGCAGAAACACAATCGCTTCTCACAACTTGACACTAACTCAAATGATGAACAAAAGACACCATTCACCCAGTAAAATAATAAAACTAGCACTGTTTAAACAATGGATCAAACATTTCTAAACAATCAACGTTGCACCAGTATTTTTGTTAACCATAAAATTATTATCCATCCATTATTAAAATATCTGAGATCAACAACGTTGTGCATCTGTACTGTGAAGAATTGAACACTAATGTTGAATGATAACTTGGGTCTTTTCAAGTAAGTACCAAATGGCAGTATTTTTGGACTGCAGTGCAAGTACTTCAATCAGTACTACGGAAAACAAAAGAACTGCTAAATAAAAAGGCAGCATTTTTAAGACTTTAAGCTGTTGATTTTTTTTATGGAACCAACTTATTCCCGTACACAGTAAATTATTTACAGCAATGCTCTGAAAATAGTGACTGAATAATAGTGTTGCTTCATGTCTTACTGTAAATTAAATACAAGCAAATAACGCTGTCCGAATATAACAAATTCTAGTTATGTATCACGTTAAAATAGACTATTAGATAAAAATGAAAAGACTGCTACCTTACTTCTGAGTCATCAGCATTGAGAAATGCTTATCTGTAAATTTATGTTTCACTCACCACCTGATCTGACTCGAACCGAATTTACTGAATTAGGTTTATCTGACGAGCACATGAAATCAACAATTCAAAGCAGCATGTAAACTGTTGATTTTTAATAGTTTGATGCTACTTAGCTTTGTTGTTTTAGTTTGCTGGTAGGATAATCCTACTTTGACGCCCACAATCCAAGTGAGATAATGTCATCAATGTCTCAATAGTATTATAAATGTGACATTACAGCACATACATTAAGAAATGGGGGCCAATCCTACAGCTCCTGTGTCCAACACGTTTGGCGATGCCATCGGGGGCCTTAGAGTCCCTGGCAGGTCTAAGGCAAGGTGGTAAGGCATTCGTGTCCCCATAACTCATCCCATCACCTTCCCTTGGCCACATGTGAGGTTATCTTCTGTTTTTAAATTGGGCTGGCTGTTTAGATCCCAGGGTCCTTGCCAGACCTGTTGCTTTGTGACAAATTGTTTTTATTATATTATTAGTTATTATTAAATAAGTTGAATACAAAGACGTCCAAATCCATCTTTGTTTTGTCCATGCTCAGTGAGTGCATTGGCCAAAAGTACTCATTCATGTCAAGTCAGAAGTACTTTGGAGGTTTGATGTGTTCCCAACCAAGGCGGGAAGATAATTTTGCTAGGAAGTACAGCAATAGAACTAGTGTACTTGTTTGCTGTTCCTATGATATTTTACAAATAGTTTTTCAACAAAGCAATCAAAACATTTTTCAGGTTTCAGTCAATTCTAGCACAGTACAGACAACAAAGCAAGTACACCTATAAAAGACTAATTTTCAATATTGGTCAGGTACACCCATTTTGATGTGAGGTTCTTTGATAAATCCAAGGATACTGTCTTAGTAGAACTCTGCTTGCACAACCTTGCACGTTTCCAATTTCACACAAACCTCAACTCATTCACCAAAGCAAAAAATGTATAGGCTCGAACCACTTCATCTTCAAGAATTAGCCCCCAAATACTGATTACTGTAAGTCAATTGACTACCAAGCTACAATTAATTTAGTTGTAGAGTGAGTTGCTTTGCTTATTTGAATCACTGGTGTACGTACTATGATTATACGTCAATTGTCGGATCAATCTTGATGTTCAACTGATGCAGGAAACACATCAGCCGGGTAACAATAAGCTACACAACACAATCGTACACTAATGAGGAGTGTTCAATACTGAAGATTCTATCTTTGGTACAGTCGAGATTGAAAATTTCTACTCTTGATTATAAAATCTGCACAGTCGTTCCAAACGATTCCCCGAGAAGTTGCAAGCTTCTACCGTTGAGCCTGCATACAATGCTTCAACATTTACTTGCTTTATTGGATACTTCATTCGGAAACTGGTTCAAGTCCACCACTTGTCAAAACCTTGAAGAAAAATCAAAAACCGATATTTCAACACATTAGTTGGGCACTAAAAACACTATTCCAGATGAAGTTGACTGATGGAGGAGTATCCCTGTTTGCAATGTTAGGTGCACTTTTAGTTCTTGTACGTGATACTGAAGCAAATAAGAGGACAGCTATGGGATCACTGGGTACTACAGTTAATCAGTTTTGTTGCCAAGGACACACAGGACTTGATAGTCAACTGTTAATCTTATTTGCAATAGACCAAAGGAAGAACATTTCTGGTCATCAACCTATGCGAAAAACTAGACTAGATTGCACGTGGTTATCAGGGTTAAAATTGTGGATTTTGACGAGTGGTTTGCTGTGCATCGACTGTGTTACGCACACACAGAACTGAAAGTAGCTTTTAGCGGCTACGATGGCTTATCACGGCAGTCATCTGTAGGTTGTGTGTACACTTAAAACATAAAGCAGTTAAGTGAAGTGAGATGGTGGCTGGTTAGAAGCATTTCTTGGCATCAAGGAGAAAAGTTACAGGTCAAAGAAGTGTGTCTGTGACGTGCCAGTGGCACTTGGATCAGAGGAAGCAGGGGCTACAATGGTCACAGGATATTACGTTCTTAGACTACATAGGATTTCTAGTTGCTATACAGGGGTCACTGTCACAATTTCTATATCGCCACTGGATTTTACCCTCCGGTGTGTTTCGACGCTGGATGGGCTGGGCTTCAAGTGATGCTGCGGGGATCGTGGTGAGGGCGGAGGAAGGGACATTGTGTTATTCATGTCGTGCTTCACCTTCAAACCTAAAGCGCGTGATAGAGAACCCTGGAAATAAAGGAATAAACAAATTATTAGAATACGTTCCATCAGAGCTAATCAGGGAATACATTCTTAGTGTATTTTTTCCTACGACAATAGAAGTAGCCCTTTCGCAACCACAGTGTGGGTGTTAAGGGTATCATGCTACAATTTTACTAAAATAAATGACAACAGAAATTACTTTAGCTACAGGAGCTTTCACCATTTGTCCTGGGGTTGTCAACTAGTCTAATGGAGATACATTCGTCTATTTTATTTACTAATTAATAATAACTGCTTTGTATTGCCAGATTTAGCACAATTTTATTCATTTGATTTTTAAAAACGTTCAGAATTAGCCTACAATGAGTCAATAGCAAATACAAGGATGGAAATTAGGATTTACAGATTTTATGAGCATTGATAATGGCTAAATAAAGGAGCAGGTGTCTAATGAAAAAACCAATCAAATACACACCAAAAGCAATGCTGACCAGAGTTCGTTTTAAACTGCTACGTATTTGACAATTAACAGTCTAGACTGAGGGTGTAATGCACAGCATACTAGCTACGCTGCTAGCCGAACATCAAGTACTACATTGCTAGCTAAGATAAATAAATTTACTGTAGCTTTCCTGTCAATAAACGTTCATGCCCGCATGCTAGTAATGAAAAGGAACACACAATAGTTAGAAAAAATGAGCAACCAAATAAAATCGCAAGAGAAAAAATATGTACATTGAAGATGTAATAAGGACAAAGCGAGGCAGTTGAGGTTTCTCACCTGTGATGATCTCCAGGTAGCATTCTGAACAAGGTTATAACGTTACTCTCATTGAACAGTAGTAAGTAGTTAAATATTTATCGTTTAAAATTGGTGCATGTGTGAAAATAAAACTAGCAAGCACAGACGGAATAGAATTTATCTTGGTGATAGTACAGACACATATTTTTCACGATTTTCAATCACCGTCAAACACGAAAGTCAATAACTGCTATTACGAGGCATGAAACGTTGCCAACTGAATGACATGATACTTCAAAATTCAAATCAGTTGAATGACATGCTGCAATAATACAATAATAAAAATAATAAAAGATGCCATTCAAATTTTTTTTTACTTTAAAATTCTAATAGTTTGCCAAGTATTTTAAACAATAGGAACGTGGAAAGTTGATACAGATACACGTGGACAGCTGGTACAGATACAGTAATTGCTGCAAACTGTATTAAACATTTAAATATCGATGGTGATGCGGACGTGGACAGGCAGTTATTACGACAACCAACCCAAAGGCATAAAAGTTAAAACGATAGGATGAGCATGTTCATTCTAATCACGGTAGCAATGAAAAAGAAGCTGTAGGCAATTTGAAGGGTAATGTCGATTACTTATAGCAAGAATTTATAGGGTTTGGGAGGAGAATTTGTAACTTGAGACCCCTTCTGAAACGTCTTAGAACCATTCCAATTAGTTCTGTGTAAATTTATAGAGGGCGCCACTAGTTTTATGTGAAAATTTCTAATCAGTTTTCAGCCTAAAATTAAACTAAACTAAACGAAACTAGCTTGTATTTAATTATTTTTTAGTTTAGCTTAGTTGTAATTTAGTCTCCTTTAGATTTGGGCTGAAAAATGAGCAAAAATTACCAGATAGAACGTGTGGCGCCCTCTGAAAACTCGGACGGAACTAATTTGAATGGATCCAAGACGTTTCAATAGGGACTTTTTAGAGTTACAAATTCTCCTCCCAACCCTATAAAATCTTGCTTATAGTAACAATCAGTAACAACATGTACGACATGTACTGTTAACAGAAAACTGTGGGCTATCAAACTGGGTCCCAACAGAAATAATAGCCGATGTGACAATAAACATGGCAGTTACAACGCGGCATTCTACCAGACCGGTGTATGTAAGCTAAAGTTAAGTGGCAGTTACTGAAGTTTTCCCCACAGCAGAAAACACATTAAAATTCAAACGGAAACAGAATACTAAACGCATTGTGCAAATTTTCAACAGACGTATCTACATGATGTTATTAAGTTTTCCTGTCTACATCAGGCAAAACTTCAAACGCTGTTTACTGTAAATTTACATAGTCCTAGCACACCAAGTTATCAGTATAATTTGAATTCACTCACATGACGCAGTCACACGCGTGAATTCAAATTATACTGACAACTTGGTGCGCTACGACTTTGTAAATTTACAGTAAGCAGCATTTGAAGTTTTGCTTGATGAAGACAGGACGACTTAATAACATCATGTCGATAAGCGTGTCAAAAATTTTCAAAATACGTTTTATTATTCTGTTTTCTTTTGAATTTGACCTTTTTTTTTTCTACAGTGGTGAATTTTAACTGTCATTCAAAGTACGATGGTAAACTTCTTCCTCAAGTTTGCATAGCCATACTAGACGTCATTTGTTTCTAAAAGTGTTAAAAATGCTACGGGTTAACGGGGTTAAGTGTTAAAAAATGGAAACCAGTTAGTTCATCTACACAAACTCAAGTAGCTTCGTCTAACTTAATGCTTCATGAAATAATTGATTTTAAACAATTTGCAGAGAATACTACTTGCCTTGAGACAAGATGGCATTATTCAATGATGAACTGAAGGAAACCACAAAACTTAAGTCTCATTATCAACGTAAACAGACTTAAGTGTTTAACAAATGTCAGATGAGTTTTTGTAAAAATTATTACCAGATAACTCACTCAAGTATATGCTTATGAATGTGAATTGCTAACTTGCACATTGTTTTACTTCCTGGGCTAGGTACTTAAAATACCAGGACTGGGTGAATTAAAAAAAAACCTTTTAAACAAGCCACCACAAAATAATGTTTGATCACTTCCGAATTTTACATCGCAACTGCTCATGTAATAAAAAGATACAAATGCCATTCAGTTCACAACGTACCAAATTATGCTAACAATGAGGATATGCACACAGACATCAATTATAACAAATAGATCTTAGAAAAATTGCATTTAAAAGCATATCAGTAAATAGAACAAATAACTGAGAGTCTACGTGCCAAGCTTGCATGTTGCTCAGGTTTCAAATATAAAAATGATAGGACGTTTTACCCTCAAGCTGGAGCGGCGCGTGTCGCTGGACTTGGCCACGTGCAGGCCACCGGCATACGAGCGGGAAAAGTTGCGGCCAATTGAGCCAATCGACTTGTCCCGCTTGTTCAACTTGCCTTGCTCGTGCTCTAAAGCTAACCTGTGAACGAAAAATACATTTTTTTTAAAATGGCAACCTTTAAGTAAAATTGTTTTGATATGACCAAAAACTGTGTGTGGGGAAAGTTTATTGGGGCTATTTTCAGGGACAAACTGAAAGAATGGAGAGGAATTCACATTCATGATGTTTCGACATCAATGTTACATAATTCTTCACAAAGGATTGCTTCCTGATTATGCCAGTTTAATCTTAACATACTTAAGTTTGTTTCTGTGAAACATCACGTCATATATTCTGGCTATGATTGACGGCTGGCCCTTCTAAAAAAAGCAAATTCAATTTCAAACCTTTATCATCTTGTAGTACATTGAAGTACTATACTACAGAGATTGAAGATAGCGCTGTTGTGAATTTTCTCTAGATGCCAAAAGAGAGAAAATCAGAGAAGTCACTTTTTTGGCATCTAGAGAATCTGGAAAAGAATTATCAAAAAAACTTAGAAAGTCAAAGAAGTCATTTTGTTGATCATCACCTCTTAAGTCAGTTTTAAGTTCAACACTAAAAAATGGAGTAACTGGGAGGAGCTGAAAATGCCCTTTACAAAGTGCTCTTGAAGTGTATTTAGTATATGATTTTCAAGATATTTAAAAGATTTTATATTTTTTTAATGTACATACGTTTAAATGTTTTAAATGTAGGTTTAAAACAACAAGAAATGAAAAGGTTTCTATTCAGTTCAACTTGCTGGATAGATATCACAGATGGTGCTGTGGTGGGAAAGCCAATCCAAGAGGCTTCGGTTTACTTGTCACACAAGTCGTTCACTTACCATTGTGTAATAGAAGGGGATTTCTTCTAAAAGGCTTCTCCCACAACTTTAAAAAGATTTTTAAGCCAAAAAAATAAAAACACTATTAGTGTTCAGTGTTCAATGAGTGTTCACATCATTTTTTGTGGACGTGTTGAAACATAGCACAAAATCAGGCTCCACAGTACATACCATTTCTAGTCTTGTTAAGGGTCAATTTTTTAATAGAACATAATCAAGATAATTGAGCATGGAATCACAAGACAGGGGATGTCGCTGCTCCTGTTTAGATGAGAAATCACCAGAGTATGGAAAGACAGATTTATTCCATCTTGAGGCAATGTCCAGTTTAATCGGCCTAACTTGTTAGCAAAGTGGAAGAAATTGTAACTGAAATTTTAAACGTTACGTCAGGAGTACTGAACATGACGAACTAGGAATGCAGAACTATGATACAATGTACTCAAGCATTTGATTGTATCACGTGACTCAACATTTTAAATCATAGACAGTTTTGAGAATCTTGATAAAATAGAACCAGCAGCATCTTTAAAGCAATGGCTTTACTGACTGGACTAGTTACTAGTGCTTCATTCCAGCTCACAATGTCAAAATAACACACCCCATAACAGATCGATGGGCCAAAACTCACTTTATTCACTGTCACAGAACCCATAGAAGCGTGCTTTCCTAAACCATTCTCTTACTGACTATTTGTGGGAGGAATGTGCTCAGCCCCTTCATTCCTCTCAATTTTTACTCCCTCACCCTTAAGGCCGTAGGTGGTAGTGCTTAAGTTGAGTAGACTTGTTGACTTAGATTAGCGTGTGTCTGGATACTGTGACGGTGTAAAGCTTTAACAATTAAGTCCTTGTAACAATGTTTGATGTCTGAAATTTACTCTATTGAGACTCTGTAACAATCACTAGTACTGTAACCCCTTCTTGGGGCATTGTATTTCGCGTTGTTTCTCCCTTTTTATACTGTTGGGCGCAAAACCCCTATATTGCGTCACGCTCCTTAAGGTTTTTTTTTCTGCTTTTGATTTTGGGGAGAGGCTGACGTGTTGCTGTCAACGTCACCATTTTGTAGGCCTAATGCCAAAAGATGATTGTCCGGATAGACTAATACCAGGACTCCTAGCATGTTGATGGACCGAGGATACTCAGTAAGGAGAGACATACTCAACTACAGGCAAAATGACGAACTAAGTAAATGTTTAACTCAGCTTTCAACCTCCCGCATTTGTGGCCAACCATGAATGAGTTTATCAAGTAGACACGCTAAAATCGTTGACAATTTCTATCGAGAAACTTGAGGAGGCGAAGATGCAAGATAGGGAAACGTGTAAACGTCCAGAATGTAATTTCCCTTAACCTGAAACCACCTAGGAGAATAAACTTTGCTGTGGGTCAATGACTGCAATTTGTTTTACTGGGACTAACCGCTCATTGGGGTATTCGATCCATTTTACCTCGAATGTTAACAACGCTCAAATTTCTACCAACCTTGCAGTAGCTATTAAGTTGGTAAATTTCCATTCTTTAGCTAGAAGCCGTGGGAGCCGAAACAGCACACTCTGCTAGTCGAACCTTATTTTGAGACCTCTTAAAACGAATTTACTACTTGCGCATCGCTTCGTTGACGACTCGACGATTCCCTGTCCCTTGGCTCGACAATTTAGCAGCAAGGCTCAGACTTTGGTAGCTCAGACTGCGACCCACCTGACACTACGGCCAGGCAAGGCGGGAACGAGCCAGCTAGCAGGTAGCACCGCCCTAGTGTAAACAGCAATCAAGTGAAACACAGGACTTTTAAAAAGTCTTTGTAAAGTGAAGCACTCGAAAAACATCGTCGTAGTGATATTGTAAAAATGTCAATTCGTCATCAAAACAACATAAAAAATTCACAAAATTCACATCAAGGACATACTCAATGTTCAGCTAATTTTCGACATCCCACAGATGGCTTCATCAGGTTTCTACGACGTTTTACTGTCACTACATCACCAACAACTTCGTCTGCTTTGGAATTTAATTTTGTCGCTTCTGTTGCCTCCAGTATTTATAGGGTCGCACATAATGTTCTCCCTCTTGCTTCTACTGTCTGTTGAACCATTTGAAGAGATCTCTACTCACCAAGTTTGCGATTTTAGGGAACATCGGGTCTTGACTGGGAACGTACTCTTCACGCGTTCAGCATTTGACTCACTGGCCATCCAGCATCATGAAGCTAATGGAGTAGATCTGATGAACATTCAAGGCCCGACGTTCTCTAAAATTATAAACTGGGTGGGTAGAGATCTCTTCAAAAGGTTCAACAGACAGTGGAAGATAGCGAGGGAACATCACGGCGACCCAGTCACAAATACTGGAAGCCATGGAGCGGTAAAATTTAAATTCCAAAGCAGTTTGTTGGTGATGTAGTTGGCAGTAAATACGTATTAGAAGACATCTGTGAGATGTTTAAAATTAACTGGATGTTGAGTATGTCCTTGATGTGAATTTTCGCGAATATTTTGTGTAGTTTTGACGACGAAGGTGAAGCATTCCTCTTAGTACACAAATTGGCCGAGTTGGGCACTTTCCCCATCATACGCTAGGTACGACAAAGCTTGAATACTGTTCAACATTCCTCCTTCCTAAAGGAACTTTTTGAAGCTCCCGGTCATGTTCAGGAAAATCTGCTACAAATGCATATCCAGTCTGAAGAATTTTCTAAGGTCGTGAATTATTTTGTAAGGACTTTGGCACCATCGTAGTTAATACATTTGAAGTGTATGTTTGGGAGACACCGCCATCACATTCTTTCCCAAGCTTCAATATGAAAATGATGCACAGAACACTTTAGTAAAATAATTTTCCAGAGGAAAACGATTTAATAAACACAAACACCACCAACTCACTTCTACTCAGAAACACTTAAATTTTTGAAGACAAACCTGTCTCCTTCCTCAGAAGCACAAAAACACTAAAAAATATTATTATTTTTTAGTGTTTTTGTGCTTCTGAGGAATGAGACAGGTTTGTCTTCGAAAATTTAAGTGTTTCTGAGTAGAAACGAGTTGGTGGTGTTTGTGTTTATTAAATCTTTTTCCTCTGGAAAATTATTTTACTATGGCGTTCGTACACCACTGTAATTGCCGTTTACCGGTATTTTGCCAGAACACTTTAAGAGTTAAACAAAAATTAATGACTAAAAAAGTTACATTTTTACAAAGTAGTGAACAAACTTATGCCAGTTCATGCTTCGAGACATTAGGAAACTTTTAAGAGTTACATGATTTAGTATTGAAACAGAATAGGATAGAATAAGAGTTTATGATCATTAGTTGACTGATTCAGGCAGCATTACAAAGAGACTACAAAATCGGTACCCATTTTCATAAAATGTTGTTTAGGGCATCATATGTAGAACCTCTTTTATTCCTTAAAGAGGTTGCCTTTTTGTCAAATTGCTACAGCTTCACACTTAAACAATGAAAATAGTTTTTGGGAAACTTTTAAAATAATTGGTAAAAATCAAAAACACACCTCGCAGGTTGGACAAGAGCCTCCAGTTCTGTCATGAGATGACGTCGAATAATATTTTTGGACTGGGGGATCCCCAACGCTGCAGCCATAGTGTCAGCTGAGAAGGAGGGCTCGAGAACCACCAGGGCACCATGAACGCCACTATCTCGCAGATTTTCGGCATATTCCTTACAATGGAACAAAAAAGACACAAATATAGAGAAAGTTTATACTACTTCCATGCTGACACATTCAACAGGCCGACTTCTTACTCCTAAGTCTATGCTCTTGGCCCACTTGACGAATCTTTGGTTGCTCCAAACAATGGGGTCCGTATCTGAATTTTCACACTGGGCTCTCCTGTCTGCAAGAGCCTACAACAACAAATAAACTGTGTAGTGAATTACGACAGTAAATGTTTATAGCAAAAGATGCGATCTAAAAACAATTTCAAAAAGCAGAAAGTTAAAAAGTACTTTAGTTATTAAAAACACATACAGAGTAGCCATCAAGTGCTGGTGAAACAACGAAATCACAACGTTTCGGTTCCAAGGTGAACCGTTTCAGGAACCGAAACCGTTTTCAGGTGAAGGGTTTAAAACATGTCAAACAACTTAAAATTAAAATAAAATTAAAAATTAATAAAATAACAGCAGAGCAGGGCCATGGAAATAAAACTTACAAGTCATAAGGATGCAAGGTTCCATGCTAAAAACTAAAACCAAATAAAATTATGCAATGACGCATCAACACATTTCCACCAATCAAAATCCAGGGACCCACTATTTAAAGCATAGCCGACCGAATTCTCTCAATGCACCAGCAGACTTGGGTGAGTTAGGTGTGACTGTTGGCACATCCTTTTGAATTGTGCTGACTTTTGTTTTATTTGGTTTTAGTTTTTAGCATTGAACCTTGTATCCTTATGACTTGTAAGTTTTATTTCCATGACCCTGCTCTGCTGTTATTTTATTAATTTTTAATTTAATTTTAACTTTAAGTTGTTTGACGTGTTTTAAACCCTTCACCTGAAAAGGGTTCCGACCTTGGAACCGAAACGTCGTGATTTCGTTGTTTCACCAGCAGTTGCTGGCTAATCTGTATGTGTTTTTAGTTTCTAAAAACAATTTCACACATCAGACCACAAATTGTTTCAGGGAAATCGAACAATTTAGGCCCAAAGGAAATACAAAAGTAACGTACTGTATGTTACATTATTTAAATGTTGTCGAGTATTCAAAATTCAAACTGAAAAATCCTGTGATGTAACTGAACATTCAATAAAAGGTGGATTTCTTACATGTTTGTCGAATTCCATCATTCGGAGCAGATGGACTCCATGCAGGATACTGGCTTGATGGAACTTTCGTGTAACACCAAGGAACTTTTCCATTTCCTTCCTGCCGATCCGGTCAAGCATCCGACCGTCGACTAGATGTGCGGCAAAGGCGTCAATGTATTGGCTCAGTCCAATGCCTGGCAACCACTCACCGCACACCCAGAGGTGCGTCAGCTCACCTATCTTTGGGTATTGGCTGCAAAAGAAAAACAAAACTTTATTAAAAGACTTAGCTTGCGCCGTTGTTTCAAGCATGTTAAGCTAGATACTGTCAATGCCCCAGTTTCAAGCTGGGGCTGTTAGTGAATTTCGAAACCCTTAAAATAATTTTTTTGGAACTGACTCCAATAGAGAAAATATCAATGATAGACACTTAGAAATCAGTCGTTAGTGACTACGCCATACAACAATTTACAACACTTATGAACCAACTAATAATGACATTTCATTGTAAATTAAAAAATAATTATACTACCCCATTCTTGAGAACTTGCATTAAGCAAGAGGCAAACTTTCAATAATAATCCAAAGGATATGAAGTACAAAGCATTAAAATGTTTTCCCACATCTATAAGCTTGCAATTACTTAAATAGTCTATTAACCGCCATGGCAGAGTTACTGCCGAACCCCTTATTGTTTTAAGGACAAAATCATGAAATAGTCTAATTACTGGCCTTCCGTTAAAGAGCAATTTTTCTGCTGGAAAATTAACTAAAAGCTTCATATATTTTTTTAAAAATCAACTTTTTATCCAATGTGATTCAAATTTGGTGCTTACTTAATACCCAAAAAGTAAGCGAATATGTGATCATACACATACTTGATCTGGATTCAATCTAGCATTAATGATATCAATGCATTTATTATCATTTAGTTACACATTTAGTTTTATTAGAACATTCCTCCTCCAAAATCATACGTAACTCACAGTTCTAACCACACAAACACGTTTTGCAACGTTCAACACGATTTACGATCAGGAATTAGCTGATGCAAATTGTTAAATGAAAAAAAAAAAGGACGACCACGTCATGTGACCCGTCTAGTGGTATGGCGCCATATACTATGGTAGCCCCTACCGTGAGAGGAACACGGAGGAAAGGCCTGGGCGGTGATCGCCACTGAGCAACAGTTTAGGGGCCAATTTTTATTTTGTATGCTCACACCAAACTGTGCCAAACAAGCTGTCAATTCTATCACTCGTATTATTTCTCTAGCATGCTATGGTGCATCCTGTAAAATGTACTTGTTGGAAGATACAAAGATACCTAAAATAATCTAAAAATGAAGATATTTTTGAGGTATGTCATTTTTTATATGATTTAAGTACCCCAGGCACCAGGCACCAGGCTACAAAACTAACCAACCTTCTCCCACACCCAAAGCCCCAGAAGCCAAACATTTATCACTGCGGGCCCAACCCTTCCCGGTTTGCCATTGAAAGGGTAAAATTAATCCTGTCATGAATTACCTATCAAATCCATTAAATCCTTGGTTTTGATAATGTGAGAGACATATGCTGACACTTTTTACACTGATAAAGTGTGATTGCTTTATAAGAAGAATACTGACTCCTCTCCGATCGGCTTCTCGTTGCACTAAAACAACCTAAAATGTCAGCCGAACAATTTTTGGCGGGGAAAAGGCATAGTTTGGCCCTAACAAATTATCAATCAACGTTGTTATCAATTAATGCTTTCACTTGTCCCTCACTGCCTTTCGCAGATATGCCTTACGCCACCGGGAAGGAGTTGCGAACGAGTCCTATTCTTCTCATGTCCCCTGCGATTAACTTTGGAAGTTCTATTTGCATTGCAATATTTTTGTTTATGTAACGATGCTTAAAAGATAAACCAACTGATAATTAAAAAATAAAGGTTGATGCAGACGTACAAAAACATAAGAGACTGTGTTAGCAACGATTGAATTGAACATAGCATTTCTTTAAACCGGGAAGCAAACACTATTAAGCTGGGGTAAACAGAAGCACCTTTCGTTACTGGTATACTAGTATAAACAAAAGTATTGAAATTATACCACACTTGAGTATTTTTTGACTATTTTCACTTATTTATTGGAAAAGAAGATCTAAAAGGCAAACTGAACCAGGAAGAAGGTTCTCGGTGTTCCTCAATGGCTAGTCGAAGTTTCCTCCTATGCATGGGATTGTTGATGCCAAGTCCAGCTTCCAGTTCTCCGTCCGTCAACTCAAGGAGAATCTGTGGGAAGAAAGAAAGAACTTGATTATACTGGACTGGCATAATACTACACTGCAGTGTACTATTGTCGGTGCAAAATATTAACATTTGTGCTCGATACTGTAATTTCCCCATAAATTAGTTTGTTCGGTGTCAAGACTACTCTAGCTCCACCTCAAGATTTCTTTCCTTATAAGCTTGTGGATATCATTAACACTCACCCCACATTGATAAATCACATGTGGTTGTTAGATCAAGATGGAGAGAGTAAAGGTAATGCACAACTGATTGCGTGCTATCTCCTACTGTGGTCCAGCTGGGTTGTTGTTATCGTAGCCACAGCCAGAACGATAGTGCAGACAGCTTGCGTTGCATATCCGAGTACGTTTGCAATTGAAAAATCAAAATGCATGCATCTAGCATATGTGCTTGTCGCAACATGGCGTCGCCAGGTAGTTTTCGGTTCGATTAACAAATTTCGTTGACATCATTACCTGTACGATGTTACAAGGTAAGACTAACACAAAATTATTAAAAATAAAAGCATGATTCCTGGACAATCGTCATTTAGCACATTTGAAACAAAATCACGTTAATCTTGCTTGTTGGCATTCACACATTTTCTGGCTGAGTGGCGGTCATTCTGTGTTGACCTTGAACATGTACAGAATCAGTAGGGCACTGGTTTATGTTTATGATCCACAGCAACAAATGGAGACTTGACGGAGTTGGAGATATAACGCAATCAATGAGGCTCAGCCTTAACACAGTGCAGCATTCATCCGAAACTTGACCACCTGGCAACGTCAGCAAATTTAAGCTACGCACAGTTCACATACTATACACACCAAACAAAAATGGCATAATATTTGAATGATAAAAAGTAATTTTTACAACCCCGGAAGCACCAGCACTGGTTTTACACTCATACTTCAAAATAAGTTGATATTCGCACTAAGACAAGAACATTAGTCACCTATATCACGCAAATTTTCGACAGCTTAGGGGCACATCTGCTTCTTCAGGCCTGTTTAAGTCTTCACTCCTCACATCATGTTGTTGTATTTTGGCCAATGTTGTCGTGGTCCATCTTGCGTAGCCTCCGTTATTAGCAAGGCTATGACTCCACTTCCTGTGTAGCTGCGTCGCAGCCGCTTTATTAACAAGGAAGCAGATGTCTGGGTTTGAGGGCCCTTGTAG
Organism: Lithobius niger; assembly: GCA_023313725.1. Lineage (NCBI taxonomy): Eukaryota > Metazoa > Arthropoda > Chilopoda > Lithobiomorpha > Lithobiidae > Lithobius > Lithobius niger. The sequence continues at coordinate 104,572 of JAHWFP010003686.1, forward strand.
ATTCGTAATAGCATGATTGCTACATTGGTGTTCAAGAATCGCAAAAGACTCGAGTCATCCTTGTTAATAAAGAGGCTGCGGCATGCTACGCAGGAAGTGGGGTCATAGCCTTACCAATAACGGCGGCTAAGCAGGACGGACCATGACAACATTGGCCAAAATACAACAACATGATGTGACAAGTGAGGACTTTACAACACAGGCCTGAAGAGAACAAATGTGCCACTAAGCTGTCGAAAATTTGCATGACTAATGTTCCTGTCTTAGTGCGAATATCAACTTATTTTGAAGTATGAGTGTAAAACCAGTGCATCTTGGTGCTTCCGGTGTTGATAACCTTCAAAGTAAACCGCACAATTTGTCCATTTAATTTTTACAAATTTGCCTCCGAGAGGCAAGTATGCCTGCAATGAAGCTAAATGCAACACGGTTATTTAATTTCAAGCTTATTTCTTTACATTTTGGCATTGATCACGATAAAAGTTAAAAACTGTGCATAATATGGCCAGCTGTCATCTTTTCCATAGTTGTATTTTACCATCAGTGTTTAAGATGGCAGCGTACATAACAAAACATAAAGGAATAGCCAAAATTACATCATTGGTTATATTTGGTTTCACTTATGGCATAACTTCGTGTAGAACTGACTCCATTACTTGCGCACCGAGTGAAAGAAACGTCAAGCCAATTCCGTTTTTAGTAAATTTCGATTGTAGTTCAGGGCAGTTTTTCCAGATCAATTAAAATTCATGAGGTGAATTCAATTTCAACCATTTATTGTCATCTATCAATCAATTAAATACATTATCATATTTTTTATTTACAACTTCAAATCTATTCTATTCAGTCACTTTAAATTTTCTTTATTTTTGCTAATTAATTCTGCCAATTCCAGGCAAACTTAAGAAATATTTAAACCACTTCCATCTAATTCAACCAAAATTTAACACAATTCTGAGCAGATTCTGTCTAGGTTTAGAAAATTGGTTAGAATTTTGTCAAATTTGGTGGAATTGGGGCTGAAATTGGGTGGAGTGAGTTGACTTAAATTCCTGCAGAATTAGCTTAAATTACACCTGCAGCTCAGGTAAAATCAAATCAAAACAATGTAAGGGTGACACTCTCCACCCTTACATCCCTTCCTTCTCTCTGCTGGCCTTTGGCTCAGTAATCTCACGCAAGGCCCCCCATGGACAAAGAGTGGGAGAGTTTCGGGCCGACACTTCGCAACGAGCTGGTTGCAGGAGTTCCGAAATAACACCTCTCTTCCCGTAAAAACCCGAGTCAAGTCCTTCAAAGATGGGTTCATGGAGCAATCTGGCAAATGGCACGTGAACTCAAAGGTGGCGAACTTTATGAAATTCCATATCAAATACATATTAAATCACGGTAATGCTATGTCAATCTGTATGTCACGCACTCGAGTCAATCATAACGGCCTAAGCTGAGTAAAGGAAAGTTAGTGGAGTTGGCTAGTAATAAAACCAAGTCAGTGCTGTAAGTTAACATGATTTACCCTCGGTTTACAATGGTAACGAGCGTTCTTATCTGTCAGGGGGCAAATCTGTGTAGATTCCTTTCCCCACAAATGAATACGTTTGACGAATGTAACCAAATGGCAGGATTCGTATTTCTTACCTTGCCACTTTTAATGTTTTCTGCGCAGAAAGAGGAGTATTGAGGCATGCCCAAAGTGAGCTCGAGCCATGCAAGTACCGTGCTAGCCCGCCACCGTTCCATTGGGATGCCTTGGGCCTCTTCAAGTAGCCGTAGCTTCTCCGAGTACGACTCTTCTGCCAACGGACTGGCACACAGGCTCGTGTACGGACTCCACGACGTCCTCTTCTCTTCTGAAAAAAGGAATGCAAGGTAATGTGAGTACTAACGTTTTGCCAATACCAACAAACAGCGAAGAGTCTTAAGACTGTAATCATTTTATTTGATCTGATAGTGTGCTCTTGCGTTCTTTCCTAGCAATACAATTATGCAATAGCAAATATGAAAGGCTCAATTTTCATTGTGGCACAATTTTTATATTTCAAACACACAAAGAATTTGATTATTTGTTTGATTTTGTAAGATGCATTACGCAAATTTTGAGTAAAGAATCAGGAAGGTAGCAAGCTTAAAGATTGACATAACGTTGAATTTACTTTGGTTTAACAGAAATTACTCGCGTTCGCCGTCAACGCAACACCAAAAGAGTTCCACGTAAAAGATTATTTTACAGGCGGATTTTCAGTGGCTGATATCTGCCACCTTCTTAAGGGCAAGCCTCGGAAACTTGCACGCAACAGTACTTTTGCTTGCAAGTTTCCAAGACTTGGCCTGAAGAAGTGGCAGACATCAGCCAGTGAAATTGTGCCTGTAAATAATCTTTTTCATGGAAGTTTTTGGTTTTATGTTGCTGTGACTGTTATGGTCGTTCCCATTGGCATAAACAAAATAATACAGTACAGTCAATTACAACAAACAACATCTAACCAGTGATGAGACGACCTTACTTCTCGCACAGCGAACCACCAGCATCTTATGTGAAAGAACGATTAAAAAAGTTTTCCTTTCGTCTTTGTTCTTTACCAAGATACCAGTGATCTAGGACATGATGTGTAGTAAAGACAGTTGTTTGTTATGACGCTGCAAGGTATGTGATTCAACCACCTGTTGCAGTGTGTAGCCACAGTTGACGGCTGAGTTTTTAGTTAAGTAATATTTTATTGTTGAGCTCAGCAAATTGCTAAACGTCTTGAAATCTTAGCAATGAAAATCACCTTCAAAAAGTGCTCCACCGTCAATGGATCGACGACTTCGGCTGCGAGAGAATACTCTTGAGATAGATCCCCAGGTACCTTTGCTGCCGCCGTTGCGCCGGTGTCCCTTCTTCTTGAGATCGAGGGTACTCAACATGTGTGTCAGCTCCTCGGCAGAGCGGGACAGACCCTGCATCATGGGTGGTGGGCTTGATTCGTTGCACACACTCATTGCTAAAAAGTAAGAGAAATTACTGGTAAGGAATATAATTAATACGTAATCTCGAGCTATTAGCTGCATCTCCCAATTTTGACAACTATACCTAATAACATGGTGTTGCAACGTACATGTAGACAAAATAACAATACCATAGCACGTGTAATAAATATACAGTAATTATTGTGAATAAGGTCAAGGTTGAAATGCCCTAGGCACTATACGAGAATGGTTTTTAGAACACCAATTAAATGGGTCGTTTACGGCTACTTAATGTGGAATGTCTTCAGATGTGGACGTCTTAAAGCAGATTCACATCTTGCATATTCTCTTAACATATAATCTTAATGACATGGAAGCTGACAAATTGTGCACCGTAAGTCATTAAAACTCACACCACGAAAAAACCTCTAAAATAAGCTCTTTCAGTCCTTATTACAAGGAACTATATTACAAGAATTTCTTTTCAAACCTTGAGGCTCCTGTGTGGAATTCCCTGTCATCTCTAGTTATGTGTTCATCATACATGCAATTTAAAAAGAAAGAGCCTAATCAAAGTAGATTTAAAGTGATTTACGGAACATTATTGATTTCTCGCATGAAGACTTGTTATTTTACAGTTTGACTTTGCTTGTCCAATTAATTGCTGTGTTTAAGATCTGCATTTTTTTTATATTAGATTTTTGATTAATATTATTGAATCGGAATAAATGTCCGTTGCAGTTTATTCTTACTGTAATACGTGAATTATTGAAATTATTATTATTATTGTTGTTATTATTATTATATTAATATTACTCTGTATTGTTATGATTATTATTTTTTTTTCTGTTTTTGTATTGTTTGTATTTATGTGCTGCCTCTCATACAAGCTCTCGAGCTTCGAGAATTTTTGTGCAATAAAGTATTATTATTATTATAACAAATTATATAAACAAATTATAAATTATTATACAAATTATATCATTATTATATTATGTATTATTATATTATTATAAATAAAACTATGATTATAACTGAACCAACGATGTATGATCTCTTTAAAATAATTGATGAACTAAAAATAAAATTTTCTACAGGACATGATGGTTATTACATCGATCACTTCATAAAAACCAAAGAAAATACAGCATTTCTTATGAAGATTTTAATCACATCAATAATTGACACAGAAATATGGCCTGACAAACTAAAAATGCAGATCATAAGACCTATATATAAAAAGGGAAATAAACTAGATTTTGATAACTACCGACCAATTTCTCTCCTGCCAGTATTAAACAAAATTGTGGAAAAATATTTTGCTACAGGCATTGAAAACTTCCTGTATAAATTTAATATATTTAGCAACATACAATTTGGCTATCAAAAAAACAAAAGCACTGTTGCAGCATTAACTGTAATAAACAATAATATTACAAGAGCCCTCAATGAAGGTAAATTTGTTGGAGCAATTCTGATCGATCTAAAAAAGGCATTTGACACCTTAGATAAAAACATTTTATTAGAAAAATTATACAAGATCGGCTTAAGAGGAAAAATACTAAAAATACTGATCAGCTATTTAAGTAATAGGAAATGTAGTGTAAAAATTGGGGATGTCTGCAGTCGATGGATGGATATTGAATTTGGAGTGCCGCAAGGATCCACTTTAGGGCCTTTATTGTTTATACTGTATCTGAATGATTTAGATTCATTAACCTGGAATACATATTTAACTCTATATGCTGATGACATCTTTATGCTATCTATTAATACAAAAGAAACTGATATGATTAAAAATTTGCAGGAAGACTTCGATAAAATAAATCACTATTTTGTCAATAATGAATTATACATAAGCGGAAATAAAACTTGCTTCATTCAAATTTCGACATCACATTTGAAAATTAGTAATAACACAATTAAACTTCACAGTACTAAATGCGAAATTAAAAATAGACTATACTGTAACTGTTCTGTTATAAACAATGTTACTAAGACAAAATACCTAGGCATTGAAATTGACAAAAATTGGAAATTTTACGATCATGTAGAACATTTAATCAGAAAAGTACGACAAACTATACCAATGCTATACAAAGTTAAACATTTAATCAGTAATAAGACTAAGAAAATTTTATTTGAAGCTTGGATTTTATCACAAATTAGATATGCTAGTAACATCTATGGGTCAACTTCTAATGGACTGATTTTAAGATTACAGAAAGTACTCAATAAAGCAGTAAAAGTCCTTTTTAGCAAATCGGAAAACAAAAAAACAAGAGAAATTATGAAAGAAAACAATATTTTGAACTTTAGGCAAATCTTTGAATATGGAATTATAACGCAAAATTATTTTAAAAACGAATTTAAAATACCTGTTACCAGAAATATAAGAAGAAATAATAACTGGCTTAAAGTCCCATTATGGACAAACTCATATGGGAAAAGAAATCTTCCATTTTTAATACCAAACATTTTTAACAGAATACCTGAAAATCTACGACAAATTAACTGCAAATATACTATGAAAAAAGACATTTAAAAATGGCTGCTGTCAGAGAAATAAATACTATTAATTTTGAAATGTGATTTGTAAATAAGGCTATGTATGTGATGACTAACAATTGTAAATATTCTGTACATAACGAACCTTACTAACCAATTTATGCAATTTAAACTGTTTTATTGATTTTGTAATAATATACAATGTATCTGGCACATACAAACTCTTTGAGTTTCGTGCAGTAAGTATAATAAAGATTATTATTATTATTATTATATTATTATGTATCACCAATGGTGAAGTGTTGAATATGTATGTATGTTAGTTTGAAAAAGATAGTAATTGAAACTCATACAAACTATCAATGATAGTTTTGAGGATTACGATGCGTCACTGTATTGTAATTGTAATAAAGATTATTATTATTATTATTATTATTAAAGGAAGTAAAGAAAAAGGTTAAGGAGTGGCTAGTTAAAGTTGACTAAATTTGCTTATCATGAAAATGAAAATAGAATACTATAAACATTGATGCGAGCTAAAATAATAAACTGGGAACTTGTGTAATTTGAAGAATTTCTACTAATCTTTATTTTATTGTACTATTTGTATTGTTCTTATTTATACTACATGAAATTATATTAATTAATTGTACAAAGAAAAAAAAATTTATCATATCATATTATATTGTCTAAAGTTGATTAACATTGTTTGTACATACAAATTCGTATGAATTTCGTGCCTGTACATACCGTAAATCGTGGATTAAACGCCCATGGGCTTATGCAGTTTATTTGGCAAAAATAGGGTTTAAATCACGCAATAAATCACCGGCTTTAAATCAAGCAATATCAATTTTCTAACCTTTCTGGACATCTATTACAGATAATTCGAAGCTTTTGAACGATCTCTGAAAGACTAACTTTTACATCCTTTTAATTGCTGTGCAGAAGGGAGGAGGCTTAGGTGAGAGATGTTCAGGCTTTGTGCAGGTGCTAGGAGCTAAAGAAAGAGTCCACTATTACTACAGGGGGGAGAAGGGGCCAGTAAACATAGCAAGCAGTACTATCTTTATTCACGTCATATAACTTTTAGGTAATTTTTCATAGAAGAACGACAATTTGAGGGGTGGGCTGGGCTTTAACTCCACTATTTCATGATTTTGACTTTAAAGCATTTTAGGGGTGGGCTTTAGCTTCAACTGGGCTTTTAATACACGATTTACGGTAACATCATGTACACGAATAAAGCAGATTGTTATTATTATTATTATTATTATTAT